>QANZ01038325.1:8065-27917 GCA_003254925.1 Chamaecrista fasciculata
CTTGGAATTTCGACTTTCCTTAGCTAATTCACAAGAGCAAAATTCGATTTTGGCTTTTGGTGAAGAGAGAGAGAAAACACAACCCTAGTTTCTAGAGAGAGAAAGTGGCGCATAAACCTAAAAGTGTTTTAGGGTTTGTGTGTCAAGGTTGTGTGAGATCAAGAATAGAATTCTTGATCATAGGCGTCATCTAGTCTTGGAATTCGAGAAGTGTTCTTGAATCCAAGAACACCGTAGATAAGGCTCCCGGTTCACTTGGAGAAGTGGAAGAGGCTAGCACCTAGGCATCTACCAAACTGTTCGTGTGGATCACCGGTGGAGGGAGCACACTCGGAGTGGACTCCTCATATTCGTAAACACAAAGAACAGCCGATCGATTTGGGTAAATTCTTGTCCTTACACTAATACAGATTCATATAGCGGATCTATTGGGAAAGAAATCGCTATGTGCCTTGTTTTGGTTTAAAATTTTTTAATTTTATATCCGTTTCCGCTGCGCTGTGTACATGGCGATTTCCCAACATAATCCATTTTTGGAGCCCACCAAACCAGCCACAAGCACATACAATATATACATGAACATCAAAAATCTAAAGCTTAAACTTGCAGAACCCACACACCATACTTGGCAAAATAGGCAATTATACATGGTCATATATCCATCATAAAACATAGTAGGACCCACAAAAAATAATTCATAATGTGAATGAACAAGATTCATCCACAATTTTACATGTATGAAAATAAATCTCAAAAGCTAAATGTGCAGGCATCAACGCTTGCGCACTAGACCAAAATTCATCCAATATATATATATATATATTCTATTTCCATACTATAAAAAGCACGGAACTTGGCCGAATCAACCTCTAATGTGAATAATAACATTCATTCACCACTTGATTCAAAGCAGCGGCAACAAGCACACAATTTCAGTTCGACGCACAGGATAACAATTTTATTTGATTCGCACAATGCCAATACATTAGCGGAAATGATTTACAAGTCTAAAATCTAATTATAGTTTCATCTTTGATTTATTCACCATAATCACACAATAAAAAATCCTTTAAAGATGATTATAGGATAAACCCTAATAAAACCAAATCTGAAAACCTTGCTATGACACCAATTGTAAGATAAACTTTAATACTCAAGAACTTAATGAGTAGATAAATGTGTACCTTGATTCATGCCTTTGAACTTTTGAAAGAGAGTTTTCTTCCCTCAGCCCTTCTTCCATTCTTGTTCCCTAAGGCTATGTTTGGATGCAGTGTCAAGGGGAGAATGGAGAAGAGAGGAAGGGACAAAAAGTAAAAAAATAATATTTGGATGTTTTTTTCAAGGAGAATGGAGTGGATGAGGAGGGACACTTTGCACCTCAAAATTCAACTTTTTTCTGGCACCCCAATGTGGAGTGCCAAGGAAGGAGAGGACAACTTCATAACTTTTCAAGACAATTATACCCTCATAAATTTATTAATATTACTCATCTATCCAAACCCTAATATTATATTCAGCCTTCACTTTCACTCTCACTTTCAAACGCACGCACGTTTCTTCCTCCATACGCACAGTCTCCTCTTCCATACGCACATTGTTGTCCTCCATATTCAACGCTCAAGACCCATTCTTCCACACTTGCAGGTTCTCTTTCTATCTCTTTGTTTTTTTATCTCTTTCACTTTGTTTCTCTTTTTGTGTCTTTCTTTTCCATGTTTTCTTTGTTATCAATGAACTTACACTGACGTGAAAGCATAGTTTATTATGAATTCTGTAAAAGGGAAAGGAAAATCATTCATCACTTATGGTTCCTAATACAAAGTGAAAGTATCAAAGCCTGCAATAAAAATACTATAAGACAAGTTTTCTTCTATATTACATGGTCGTTTTTGTTTCTTATAGGTATTTAAATTGTATGACTTTTGCTGTGGTGGAGAAATCTTTCATCTGAGTATCTAAGCTTATTCTTTTGTTTCTTATAGGCAAATTTACTCTTTGGCTAAGTTTATTTTGTGCATTTCTCAATCACTTTTTTGCAAGTTTAGTTTTTGTTCTTTGTAAATTAATTTTGAAAGTTTGCATTCTAAATGTTCTAATATCTTTGTTTCTTTGATTTTACTCTCATTTGCCATTGTTATTTAATGTATACCTTTGATTTTATTCTTTCTCATAATAACAAGATCATTGCCATGTAACCACCGCCTTAAATCTCTCTAAAAGATATTATAATATCATTGGCAATATAGCTTTGATTTGATTTTATTATAAAATATTGATTTCATTTCATTTCATTGGTAATATATATATAAGATAACGATTTCGTAGTGTATATATATATATACAAAAGCTTAAATAGAAAGCAAATAAAGCTTAACTACAATATATATTATAACCTTTTACAATATATATGATGGGGTTTGATGTTGGAATTTTTCTTGATGAGGAATTTATATTATAGTGATTGAACTTGAATAACAAAAATCAAGTTTAATTAATTTATGAGTGCTTTTGTGATGTGTTTCTATAATTCCTTTAGCAAGCCTGTTTACTTTAGTTTGGGTAATTCATTATTAGAACAATAAATTTTTAATTATTAACCTTAAATAGTTGCAAAAAAATATAACTTTTCACTTAAAATAGATGACAGCCAAAATATGATGTCTAAATACCTCTTCTTGCAATATCTATTCGTCATGGCTATTATGCAACTTGCTTTCCAAGCGGTGATGATATGGTATGTAGAAGAAAAAAAATGTAGGAAAATTAAAATTCCTAAATGCATTAGAGAAGAGAGAACGAGCACGTGATCAGCTAATGAAACGTTTAGTAGATAGTGGAAGATGTTATGACATAGTACGAATGAGCCCCAGAGCATTTTTAAACTTGTGTATCATACTACAAAGGAAAGGTGGTCTTCGACCAACACAACGGGCAACAGTCAAAGAACAAGTTGCAAAGTATTTGTAAAAAATCGTGCACTAAGCTTCTTCTTTGTAAGGTCTGGTGAAACTGTAAGTCGTCATTTTCACAGTGTCCTCAATGCTTTAATTGAATTAGAAGTTGAATATTTATGTCAACCAACGGGTCAAGAAGATGCACCAAAAATATTGAACAGTAGTAGGTTCTACCCATATTTTAAGGTGAATAGTATTTTAACACTAAATTGAATTTTAGAAACTACATGGTCCAAATAAAAAATAAAAGATTTTATTTCAGGATTGTATTGGAGCAATTGATGGAACTCATGTACGTGTTAAAGTCCCTATACATGATGCCCCAAAATTTCGTGGTAGAAAAGAATATCTAACACAAAATATTTTGGCATCATGTTCTTTTGATTTGAGATTCACATATGTTTTGGTTGGGTGGGAAGGCACAGCATCTGACTCGCGAATTTTAAAAGATGCATTGAAAAGACAATGTTCCTTGAAAATTCCATAAGGTATTCTTCAAAGTATGCATCAGAAGAACCAATTAGCTTAAATTAACTAAGCACCCAATTAATAATGTTTTATTTACTTTTATATAGGTAAATTCTATCTTGTTGATGTTGGGTTTATGTTGAAAGGTGGGTTCATCACACGTTATAGGGAAGAAAGATATCACTTGAAAGAGTATTCAAGAAATCCTCCACGAAATCCTCATGAACTATTCAACCACCGTCATTCTTCTTTGAGAAATGCAATTGAAAGAGCATTTGGAGTTTTGAAAAAGAAATTTACCATTTTCACAAGTGCACCAACTTTGAATGAAGAAAATTGTGTTAGTTGCATGTGTCGTGCATAATTATCTAATGTTTGTCGATCGAGATGAAGAACTTATAGCTGAGGTAGATCGTGAGCTTGAAAATCAAAATGATAATCAAACAGATTGTGTTTATAAAGAAGATAGTGAAGAAGCAAGAAGAGGAGCTATAATTAGAGATTATATTACAGCTATAATTTTTCCTTTCTTTTTAGCAAACAAACAAAAATAGTTACATTGCTTTGGCAAAAATAATTTTTTTATTACAAAAAGCTTAGGTAAGGGTATTTTAATAGGGTTGGAATTTCGACTTTCCTTAGCTAATTCACAAGAGCAAAATTCGATTTTGGCTTTTGGTGAAGAGAGAGAGAAAACACAACCCTAGTTTCTAGAGAGAGAAAGTGGCGCATAAACCTAAAAGTGTTTTAGGGTTTGTGTGTCAAGGTTGTGTGAGACAAGAATAGAATTCTTGATCATAGGCGTCATCTAGTCTTGGAATTCGAGAAGTGTTCTTGAATCCAAGAACACCGTAGATAAGGCTCCNTATCTTTAAAGTTTTATATTTAAATTGATTTTATCATTTGCCCTTGCTCGGTTAAATGGTTTGATGGTAGACTTCAACATCTTGTTTATGTTTCTAAAATTTATTGTCTAATGCATATCAAATGTGATTTTAAAATTTGAATTTATTGTCAAATATGTTCTTTGAAGATATATTCACGTGAACTCTGACATTGGACAAAGGATAAAACAAATGAAAATGTAAAATTTTTGTAGAATGAAATTAACAACAAAATTTGACCCTATATTTAGACCAAACAAATTTTGAGACATAATTATATGACCAATTTACACCTCCATTTTTTTTTCACAATAACAACTTCCCATATTATTATGTATTAACATATATGATTATATGATGTTTGACATAAAATGCAAGACGCCATAGTATTTATGTTAAACTTCATATTGTGTCTAACTTGTTTTAAACTTTATGCAGTTAATTGTTCAGTTTGTGTTTTTTTTGTATGTGTGTACTATGAAGACCTTTTATGAACCTTAATTGAATTATTTAATGTCATTTTTGTTAATTTTATAGTTGATTCTATTTTTAATTAGATATGTCGAAGCGAAAGACTCAAAGTAGTGTGTCAAATGAAAAAAGTATTTGGACCACTGCTATGGAAGATGTTCTTGTTGATGCATATGTCCATCAACATAATTTGGGGAATAGACAAAGCAGAACTTTTACATCAAAAGCGTTGGATGAAATTCTATTAGAAATGAGAAATTGCTTTCCTGATAAAGTTTTTGACAAAACAAAGATTAAAGATCACATGAAGAAGTTGAAAAGCAAATTCACACCGTGCTATGATTTATTCAAGAACAGTCTTAGTGGTTTTGGATGGGATCCAATATCTCATAGGTGGACTGTTGAACCAGATGTTTGGAGACATTAATTGAGGTAAATGTTTGTAATAAATATTTTATATTGTATAATTTATTAATGTTCTATTCGTTTAATTAATTATAATTTCTTTTTATTTTGATCCAGGCAAAATCAGAAGCTGCTATGTGGAGAAATAAGTCGATGCCATATTATGAGAAATTACTTACCCTTTATGGGCAAGATAGGGCAACTGGGGAGTATGTTGAGACTGCATCTGAAATGAGACAAAGAAGAGCATCTTCCAACATGACTAGTTTTGACAACATAGATGATATTGATGAGATGCTTTCTAACAACGAAGCAACTTTGCACAGCTTGGATGTAGACAATATCGAACATGTAGAGATATCTCCTGAAGCAACTCCTCAAGGTGCTAATCAATCTATCAATCAAGAGGGAATTTCATCCAAGAAAAGAAAAGGTGAAGCAATAGAAATCGAAGTTGGATTTGATTGCTAATTCTATGAACAACATGGTTGAGGCTTTGGTGAAATGCTCTGCTGAAATTGCAAAGAATCAAAATACACACGTTATGATTGAAAGTGAGGTTCGCACTATGTTAGAAGAAATGAAAATGGATGCAAGTATATTTGATGATGCTTACCTCTTTTTGATTCAGGATGTTACTGCTCAAAGGACCCTAATGGGATATTTACCCCATGATAGGAAGAGGATGTTAAATCATCTTTTATATAAAAATAATATTTTACCTTAGTTTATCAATCTATGATAAGGATTTAGTTGTTTTTTGTTTTTTATGAACGACCTTAAAGTTAATTTCTAGATTCAGCATTGTTTGTTATTTTTGTAAGACTTTAAGTTGGTTTATGAATTTAGTACTATTTGCTTTTTGTGTAAGACTTTATTAAGTTAGTTTATAAAGTTAGTTTATAAATTTAGTGTTATTTTACAATCATGTTTTTATTTTGTTTTGTACTTTTCTTCTTTATTGTCCTTCATCATGTGCTCCCAAACAACTGATTTCGTATGCTACGTATTGTATATATATATATATATATAGAGAGAGAGAGAGAGAGAGAGATGCACCCTTTCTGCGATCGCTCCTCATTGTTGACAATAAACCGTATTTAACACTTTGGAGAAATTTCTTCGCAGGCTCTCCAGGTTCAGCCACCACAAATACATCATTGTGTCAACTAAATAAATAGCCAACAATATCATGCCTCCATCCATATACAAAATAAGAACTGGGGCCAATAAAAATAAATCAAGATTATATAGGAGCACTACCTTGTAATCAAAAAGTCATATGGTAGGCACGATGTGTGTATATTGGAACTATTTTTGGAAATAATAATAATAATAATAATCAAAAGGGTAATATTGGAAATAATAATAATATATTTCATTCCATTCCATTACTAATAACTTCCAAACAAGATTTTCATGCGTCCATTTCTTTCCTCACTAAAAACTCTCAAACAACCTATCTACTTAGTCTATTAATATCTTCTCCACTCCACTCTATTAGTGTCCATTAATGTCCTCTCCTCTCCATCCTCACAAAAACTCCCAAACATAGCCTAATGGTTGAGAACACTGTAAGCTTATCCATTCATGCCTTATCTTGTCATGCCAAAATGTGAGGCTCATATATAAAGGGTGAGGGAAGGATATTGAAACCCTACTAGGCTCTAATTTCCTAAAGCCCAACCACCATCACATTGGGCCTTCCTTTTATTAGACCTAGTCCATTTGTCACATGGACCACATAATGAAATATTATAAAATAATCCAATAAATACTTCCTATCTAAAAGAAAAATCCAATTCGTACGTGCATATACTTTTTTCTATCAAGATTATATTCCATTAACATCTCTTGTACTCAACATGTAAGTGAAGATCAGTATGACATACTCAGGCTCATACAATAAAATATTCACAAAGAATTTGTGTAAACTCGTATGAACCAAAACTTATGTCGCAAGAAATGGAAAAGTTAAACTATGCATCATAACGGTTGATCAAGTCAAATGTTGTCATATATTCTAATTATATTTCATGACATCTCATGTGTTTATTGAGTTTAATTGCATACTTTTAGTCTTCAATTATGATAATTTGGTTATGTGTATGATTCTATGCATGTTTTTAATAGATTGTTTAAAAGCTTGCGAAAACATTTTCAAATTAAATAGGGTTGTAATATGACTATTTCTTGAAAGGATACTATGGGTCATGGAATTATAGCTCCCATTTGTAAGAATTGCATATGCTTATATGCATATATCAATGCGCGCTAAAACTAAAGAAACATATATAGAAATGAGGTTTTGAGCTATTTCTAGGGGACTTGATGAGATACATGAAACATGGATGGAATTGCATATCTTGTTAGTGAAATGTATACTAAAAGATCATTCAATTGTTACTATATATAACTCTTTCATTTTTAATATGTGCTATCAAATGTAGGGATTAATTCATTGTTATTTATTTTTGAAGAAGAAGAAGAAGGGGATTAATTAAGGAAAAAACTTATATATATATATATATAGTTCCTTATATGCTTGTTATAAGATTCCTTCAATTACAAATTTCAATTACATTCTTTCTCTTCGATGATTGGTTATGCAAAAAGTTGTCGTTAATATTATTTCTCTACTATGATTCATGTAAAACAAATTTGCCACGTAACGTATTTTCATTGGAAAACCTTAAAGCAAATATATAAGAAATTGTATATAAGTCTTGCCCATTAATTAATTGTTATTACAAATATTTGAATAACTTATTTGTCTTTTTGTTTTTATGGGATTATGGGAGTTGAATCCAATAATGCAAGATTAATTAACGCCCATAATAGTTTATTCAATTGATATCTAATAATAATTATTTTGATTGTTATTTCTAATCCATTTTAGATTACCCACCTTATACAGAGGAGACATTAGGGATTTGCGCTCATAACTTACTTTAGTTATTGCAATCAAGAAAAAGAGTTTCATTACACAAAACAAACACAAGTTCCTTCCAAAAGAGTTTCACAACTAAATACATTATCTTAAATTTGTTGTGATTTGATGTTCAGCATACCATGGATCTTCAAAACTGTGCAACTCATGGTTGGAAAATGTTGGACGGAAGCACAACCCACACAACAAATAAAGGAAGAGGAAACAGATAAACGAACATAGAACTTTATCGTTGTTCGGTGTCTCAAGACCTACTCCACGACCCCCACTAGGACAAACTTCACTATTTATAATTGGTAAAAGACCATTTCGTGCCCCTAACGTTTGCAGTCATTTTCAGTTATGCCCCTAACGTTTCATTAGTGTCAGTTGTGCCCCCAATGTGAAAAGTTAGTTTCAATTATGCCACCAACTTTGACTCAATGTTGATGTATCAATTTTTTTTACTTATGTGTCGATTTTTTTTCTGAATTGAACATTTGACAAGATGACTGGATAAATAAAACATCCCTGATTTATTTTTTATCCACCATGGCATTTCCTACGTGGATTTATATTCACCATGGATTTATTTTTTATCCACCATGGCATTTAGTGAATGTAAATCCACGTAGGAAATGCCATGGTGGATAAAAAAATAAATCAGGGATGTTTTATTTATCTAGTCATCTTGTCATATGTTCAATTCAGAAAAAAAAAAAATTGACACATAAGTAAAAAAATTGACACATCAGCATTGAGTCAAAGTTAGGGGCCTAATTGAAACTAACGTTTCACATTGGGGGCACAACTGACACAAATGAAACGTTAGGGGCATAACTGAAAATGACTGTAAACGTTAGGGGCACGAAAGGGTCTTTTGCCTTTGTAATTTTTGCACGGAAAAAATTATAAACCCTCCTCAATACAATATTTGAACGGAAAAATTGAAAACCCTCTCTCAAAACTACCCAAACCCTTCACACTCAAAGGCTAGTAGAAGTGATACAAAAAAGATAGAAGCCCCACTCTCTATTTATAAGGCTCCCTCCCCCCTCTCTCTTTGTTTCCCACCGATGTGGGACATGGGATAAAATCCCAACAAATCCTCCCTTAACCCAAAGTCCCACATCATCTCACTCGATCAGAAAACTGACATCTCTACATTCTCAACTTTCTGATCTCCTCCACTTTTGCATTGATCACAAGAAGTCATCTCCAAAATTGACTTCATTTGAAGAAGAAGCCAACTTTTCCTTGCCCCTCCTCTCCTTCAGGTTCTGCATGTCCTCTCTGAATTCTGGGCATTTCATCTCCATGTGTCCCAACTTCCCACAATAATAGCACTCAACAGTGCTCGTGTCTCTCGGCCGAGTTCTTCTCTCAAGTTGGTCACCCTTCTTCTTCCTCCCTCTTTCAATATTCTCTGCAGCTAGTAAATGACTATCTCCAGAAGACTCTTCACCATCCATCATCCTCTGACTCTCCTTCACTGCCATCATTGCCTCATCTAATTAATTTCAATGTGCTCTTCCCTGCTAACATTGACTACACTATGATGGAGATTATGCCCTAGGGCCAATCATCCTATCGATATGTTTGGAAGATATCAATTAATTTATAGAGATAAATTAATGGTTATCATATTATTAGCATGTTTACTATGATAACAGTCCATGATTAATTATGAGATAGTTAATCTAAATTGTCCCTGGTCGCTCATTCAAGTGGGAACTTGAATTGAACCAAGACCAGCCTGACCTCGGTGCATAGAGATGCATGCACTAGATGCTGGGACGAGAGTCATGGTGCAATTATGTAAGGAGTTACAAATTGCTGGACCGACCCGGAGAGTTCTGCATGGGTTCAGTCATTAGCTGGTCTCTCCTGTACAATCTGTCATGATGCCCTTAGACCTGAGGTCTTGACTATTCCGGCATTACAGTTGTCAAGCTTTGGCTTAGTCTAACGTTATCCGTAACAGGGTAGCCATAAGGGCTGAGTACGGGTTTGGTTGATTGTCGTGCTGAGGAATGTGGTTGACCAAGATGGAATTTTGTCCCTCATAGAGATGGGAGATATTTAACTGGGCCCCTCGACGAGTCTGTCCAAGGGAATGTGTGGCCACACTGGATATTGGGACTTACTCAGGAAATCGAGAAAGTTGAGGTTTGGATTTTGGATGACTTTCCCATGCCTGATCCTTACCAAAATATCGTAGGACAAAAAGGGATCTGGACAAGATGGTACTAAGGTTAAGTCGTTTAGGGGTTAAACGATAACTCACGTGTTTTGGGTAGTCGTGATGGCTTGCTAGAGTCCGCTCTCGACTTGTAAGTCATGAGATGATTTACTGCCAACTTCACGTGGGGCCTGCTGGGTCACACACGAGCAGGAACCAGATGCCAAGCTGGGACACGAGTTAAGACTAATTCGTGGGTCACATTTGTGACACCGTTTAAGACATAACTAATTGTGGTGGGACATGAAGTCTTGTCTTAAATAAATTATCTACAGATATATGATATTTAGATTTGTGAGACAAATATATATATATATATATATATGATAATTGTTAAATAGATAATTGGATTAGGCTATTTACAATTATATTCCTATTTATAATATTGGGGAATTATAAATTAGATAATATTCCTAAGAGTTAGGAAATTATTGATTTATTAAATTCACTAATATTAGGATAAAATAGGATGAGGTTGGCGCCTCATATTTACCAAGGAATTTAATTAATAAAAATGTTTTATTAATTAAAGTCATGGCTTGAAATTTGAAATTCAAATAGATTTGATCTAGATTTCAAATGGATGAATTAAATATATTAAAGTAATATTTTAATTCATGTATTATAGGGCAAGTCGAAATTCTAGGTCCAATTGGATTTAAAATATTAATGTAATATTTTAATTCAATAAACCAGAATTTAAGATTTGGAGAGATTGACTTAAAGATATTATGGTAATTCTTTAAATCAATATTGTTGGAAAATAACAAATTAGTTATAACTTCCTAAGAGTTAGTTAGTTATTTTGATTTATTAAATTCCAACAAATTAAGAAGGGGAATGGCGCATAGGCTTGAGAGAGATCTTGGAAGATTTGATCTTCCAAATTGATTCTCCAAGATTGCATTTTGAATCCAATTTTAATATTATGGTAATATTTTAAATTGGAATTCAAGTCATATGGTTTTGATATGGAGATATCATAATCTTATGAATTTGATAATTATATGATTTTAGGGTTTCCTAAATTATAATTATCAAAGTCCCAAAACCCTATAAATAGGAAGCCAAAGTCGACATTTAGAGAGAGACAACAACTTGAGAATTGGATTCTTGAGAGTGAGATCACAAAAGGGTGAGAGCCTCATGCACATTGGAAAAGTCGACTTAGCCTAGTTCTCCACAAGGGAAAATTCGATTTTGCTCTTGGTGAGGAGAGAGGAAAAATCGCAGCCTTGCTTTCCTAGAGAGAGAAAGTGTCGCACAACACTAAAGAGTTTAGTTTTGTGTGACAAGGTTGTGTGGGATCAAGAATAAGATTCTTGATCAAGGCGCCATACAGTTCTTGACAATTCAAGAAGAGTTCTTGAATTAAAGAACACCGTAGATAAAGGTTCCGGATTCACTTGGAGAAGTGAAGGAGGCTAGCACCTAGGCATCTCCAAAACTGTTCGTGTGGATTACCGGCGGAGGAAGGACACATCACGTGGACTTCTAGGAAACGCCCCGTTCGACTAAACCGATTGAAACTCGTGAGGTATACCACTAACCAAAAGTTTTAAATTCAGCTAGCGGATCCGTTCGGGAATTCTAGGACCTAGGCGTTTAAATTTTATTTTTGTTTTTGCTTCCGCTGCCTTAGGCGCCGAGGATTCCCAACACACTAGTGGCTTGAAGGATTTTGGTAATGAAGCTAACAAGAGCAATGCTTACTCTTCATCCTTGATAGTCTCCCCTGCATTCAACAATCTAGATACCAGCTCCTTAAATTTATTAATGTGATCAATCACATTACCTCCCTCTTCCATCTTCAGTGAATACAAGTTCATCTTCATCATCAATCGGTTGGTGAGCATTTTTGACGCAAACTTGCTCTCCAACGTATCCCACAATCTCTTCAGCGACGTCTCCTTTAACACTGTCACTTTAATCTGCGGGGCTAGTGCCAACCGAATTGTACTAAAAACTTTCTTTTGAATTGTATTTCACTGTTCATCTTTCATTCCACTCGATTTCTCCTCACTCAATGCAGATTCAAGACCCTACTAAACTAAATAATCCTGAATTGTGCATTGCCACAACATGAAATCCATTCTCCCATCAAATAAAGGAACTTCAAACTTCAAGGTCACCATCATACAAACAGACAACCAATAACCAACACCACAAAACAGACAATCAATAACCAGCACCACAAACAACCAACCAATCTAAATTCCAGAAAACTAACTTCAAAACTGGAATTAATATTGAAAATCAGATTGAACCAACCTCTCTTGACGTGGCACTGAAACCTTCTACTGACTGGCTAACCCACTTGCTCTTTCCTCTCCCTTCTTCCTCCCTGGACTGCAACCACAGCTCTGATACCACTTGTTGGGCGGAAGCGCAACCCACACAACAAATAAAGGAAGAGGAAATAGAGAAACGAACACAAAACTTTATCGTGCTTCGATGCCTCAAGACCTACTCCACGGCCCCCACTGGGACAAACTTCACTATTTGTAAGTTTTGCACGGGAAAAAAATTACAAACCCTCCTCAATACAATTTTTGAACGGGAAAATTGAAAACCCTCTCTCACAACTACCCAAACCCATTCACACTCAAAGGCTAGTAGAAGTTATACAAAAAAGATAGAAGCCCCCCTCTTTGAAGCTTCTGATCTCTTTTCTTCAGACATGGAAAAAAAAACTCTGGCAAAATATAAGAAACTATACTCCTTCGTCTAATATGTTTCTTCTTTTCTTTTTTTAAGTAAACTATGAGTTTTCTCCACTTATCCACCGTGTAACAATCTAGGCGAGGATTAATCTTAAGCCGACCAAGTAGCGAATAGCTAAAATTCTCCCAACAATATAACATCGACTATAGGGATTAAATCTAAGTGATCCCACCTAAGATGCACAGCTCATCAACCAGTGCATCAAATCATTGTTGGTTCTTCTTTTCTTGTATTATCTCTAATCCCATCATCGTCCTTACTTTTTCAGATATCCAATCAACATGTCCACTAGCTAAACACTTAAAGTGTCACATTAGCATTTTCATTAAGGAAAGAAAGAGCTAAATGGATGAGTGATTACTGAGTAAATTTTGATAAACTTTCAAGGACTAGCTAATTAGAGTCTCTTCCATGAACTTATTAAAAGTAAAATGACCTATTTTTCATTGACCAAAAGTACTTAATTTTTTTCTCGCGCTCAAAGAGAATAAAAAGTAACAGTTAATAGAGAAGTAAAGTAGCTTTATATTGTCTTTGTTTTTAATTTTTTTAAAAAAATACAATAAAAATATTAGTAAAACGGACTAACTATTTTTTTTGTTAAAACAAAAATTTNTTTTTTTTTTTTAAAAAAATCACATAAGAAAATAGATTCGTTTTTTACCTTTTAGTAAAGATATAGTAGGAAAATAGAAAAATGCAAATAGCTCATTTCAACGTATCTTAAACTATTAAGTTTAACAAATAGTCTCATTTAATTAAGGTTTAATTTTAAATAGTCCCATTAACTATTAAACCTGTCAAATCCTCTATTTCAACTATAGTATATTTATAAATAGCCCTTTGAATCTTCTCAATCTTGTATTTAATTCTAATACTAAAAATAATTAAATATGTATACACAGAAATATGATGTCAGAGCTATGCCTAAAACTAGAGTTAAATACAATATTATAAAAGTTCAATGAAGTATTTGCAAAAATTTATAGTCCAAATAAGTATATTTATATCTAGATCATAGTTGAAGAAGAATATTTGTTAAGGTTGATGGTTCGGCAAAAGAGTTGTTGGTGCCCCTAAAGTTTGGGGTCAGTTTCAGTTATGCCCCAAACGTTTATTTTGTATCAGTTATGCCCCCAACATTTCACATTGTTGTCAATTATACCCTAACCTCAATTTTTTTGGGCCAAAGTCCTATTACACTACTAGAAAAATGCTATTTAGCAATGGCCAAATTTGTTGCTAAATAGTCAAAATCTGTTTCTAATCAACAATTAGAAACGGATATTTGACGTTGCTAAATTTGATGGTAAAACCGGCTTGCTAAATTTAGCAACTACTCTATCAAATCCCTTGCTAATTTAGCAACGGATGATTCCATTGCTAATATTGATTCAGACGTTTCTATTCTAGTCAACCAATTTTTTGGTTTTTCTGACTTTTGGAACAAGATTGTTTCTGTTGCTATTTTGGAAGGGATTGGTCATTGCTAAATTTGTTTCAAATTAGCATTATATATCTATTTCAATATTTTTATAGCACATTTTCCTATTAAATACAAATTACAATTTAATTTGGATTAACATAAATATCATAAATAAGTGAATATAAACAGAAATTTGATATTAATATAAATTAACTTGTAACACAAAATATTCTAATAATACAATTTCATCATAAATAATAAGAAATTATTATCCAAACAACATGTCTTTAAGAATAAGAGCATCTAGCAAATACACCAGCATCTCCACTACTTAGCATCTCCACTACTTATCTCATGCTCATATGCAATTTCATCTCTTTCTTCTTGTCCTTCTACCTCTACATCTCCATCTTGTATTCTAAATGCATCGTCCAACCTCTTGATGATTTTCTTAGATTTATCCTGATACAATAAGAAACTAGTTAGTTTAACATTAAACTCATGCATATCAACTAAGAGGTTTGAGAAGTTTTTCGAAATCTTAAATCCAAATGAGTGAGACTAGGAGTGTTAAAATGAATATAAATTATGAAGAGGTCTTTACACTATTATTAGCCAATATATGAATCAGACAATAATTTCATCTTTCCATATTCTAGAAATCTCAATGAAACACCCAAATTCCACTTTTTAGCATCAACACAACCATGTTCAATGATTTTTTGGCCATGGCATCCTCTTCATTCCAAACCTTTGAAAACATTAATTAAAATTAGTTACTTATTACAAGGATTTATAATAATGGTCTGGATTGTCCATAAAATTTGTTGGATAATAGCAATGCACCAACAAACAGAGAGTGCAAAACATCAACAAACAGAGTAAGCAATAACATATAACAATTTGCATAACATAATATAATCATTAACCAACAACTTTGAACCTATCAGTAAGTTGTCATATTATGCAAAGTTCACTATCAGTAAGTTGCCATATGATTACTCTGTCAATTTTAATAGCTACTGACCTGGATAATGATGGATCAATCATGTATGTATGACTTCCCCTCTTCCCCTTGTTTTACATAGAATATATATATATATATCAACCTAAATGTTTCCACCACTATTTCACACTAAGAAATACATAATATGATGTCTTAGTCCAATTTTATAACAAGGGTTAAAAAATGAAGATGATTCCTTTTCCTCATTGATATACAAACTAAAATATGCATATTCATGTGAATGATAAAGTTAGAAAACTCACAAGGTAAACAATACCCATTTCGTTACATAATCCAACTTTAGGTGCTTAAGGTAGACCTATGTAATATAAGTTGAATCACACAGGTAAGATGCATGTGAGCCATGATCATAAGTATGTTGATCAAGGCTCAAAGTTGAACCTACTGAATAATGCTTTATTAGGCTATGCATCAGTCTATTCCAATTAAATGTAAATAAGATGAGAAAATTGTATGACAGGTTAAGAAAATAACTATATAATCACATTGAACTTATTGAAAAATAGAGGGCTCCTATACCAATTCACTCAGGTCTTGCATCATTTGTGCAAAATATGAAAGCCTCTTTATTTTTAAGAAGTAAAATTGTATTACAAAGTACTCTTTCAAACAGCCACTATGTCACTAAGTCACTTATTGTTACTGTTACAATCACTTATTATTTCCTTTCACTTTACTTCTTTATTTTATTATTAAAACTTTTTAAAATTGACCAATTGCTTAAGTTTGAGATAAACATGTCAAAGTATTTTAATTTCTTTAAAAATTTCCTTGTAAATGTTTACAACCGTCATCTCCATCAACCCAATTTATAGCTGTATATGGCTTTAAATATAGCTAAGATAACATATTGAATTTAAGTGTGTAAGTTTCAATCTTGCTAGGATTTAATATACATATATAAATTAAAGGAAACTACTTATCAGTGGACCCTAGCTCTAATGAAACTATGCAGTCAAGAATTTGGAAAGAAAAAAACTTAATTATAAAGAGCACAAAATAGAAAAATATAAGATGATCTCAGAACAAATTAACTCTGCACTTTCTTTTTTGAAACTATGCACTTTCTTTTTTTAACTATTTTTCTCATTGAATGATTTGACCAACCTAACTCTTAAGAGCTCAAATGTTAGTAAACTGACATTCTAATTTTAAAATTTTTTTAACTATTCGGTTAGTTTTTGGATTATATTTTCACACAATGCAAAAGCAGCTTCAATCACATCCACTTCCATTTTATCCTTTCCTACACTATCTGCCAAATACATGTTCACACTCTCAATTCTCTCATTGTACACAAATACCTATAAAATATCCCCACACTATCCACCAAAATAAAAAAGAAATATCTGTAGCATACTAAGAACAACAACACCTTCAACTTCTTTTTAGGCTAAAATAACACTGCACTCATTTGAGTTTCATTATTATTCTTTTATGGCTGTAGCAAGCATATGCTCATCCTCAAACCCCACAATTTCTCTTCCATCACTTCCACCCAACACAAAAAATTCAACTTTTCTCAATTCTCTCCAACCCCATTTGCTCACTTCCTCATCTTCTTCCTCCAAATTAGGTACAAATTTGGTTTCTACTGATGCAATATCCATTTCTGAAGCAGCAGAAGCTGTTGTTCGAGCCAGTGCTGTTCTGGAGGCTGCTAGAGACATAGCTTCTGGAATTGGTAATTTTGGGCATTTTGGGTTTAGAGATTATGATGAGAATGATGGGGTTAGATATGGGAGTTTAGGATTGGAAGTGAGGAGGAAGAGAAGGAGGAGGAAAATGAGAAAAGGGTTGGGGATTTTTGATGAAGAAGATAGTGAGAGAAGCTGCTCAGACCAGAGGATTTTGATTGGGTCGGGGAAATCTTGGTCTTTGAGTTCAAGAGAGGAGGCAGAGCTATTGTTGTCTCTCAAGGTATAGCTTTGATTGCATATCCATGATAAATTGGAGATTGATTTTTCAAGAATAAATTAATGATTTGGTCCCTGAAAGATTATATTACAATCGGTTTGATTCTTTTGTTAAGATAACAACACCTAAAAATTATTGCCTAGTGAAAATCTCACCTACTCACTTTGCCTCCTTCTTCACCTCTGCACTTGATCACCAACTCTTAACATATAGTATTAGCACACTAATTATAAGAAGTAACAAGGACAACACCAAAATCATGAAAAATTTGTATAGTACTATGGTTTATATGAAACAGAGTCTGTAATGTCAAACTAATAGCATAGATGAAATTATACAACTACTTTTGGCGAGCTGTCATCTTAGCAAAACAATGCACAAACAAACTTAGATTAAATAACCAAATAACAGTTTGCCCAAAGCCAATTCCTATAAATACCTTGCAAACATGGGTGAAGGGAACTATTTGGTAAAACAACAAATAGCATTAGGCCAATCCTTCAAACTTGACATGTCCATTCCTTCAACTAGACTTGCATACTTTGATTCTCACCCATGAAAATCAAAAATCAAACTTGACACTTCCATTTAGTTCATCAAAACTATCAAAATCACCTATAAGAACCAAATTGCAACTTTTAAGTTTTACCTATAACAACCAAGTTTCAAAATACTCATTCTAAATTTAAACCAATGCATTAGAATTCATTATAACTATCCATTGAACTCATTCAAACCAATAATTTCAGGAACATCAAAGAATTTGACCAAAAACCCAATTAAAGTTTTGCCCTAAATTCCTATGGGTCTCTAAAACTATGAGATTGAAGCTAACCATCAAATCAACGTTTTGGGATGTTAAAATGCATTAAGAATCATCAACTAATGTCAGAAATTCAAACATTATAGCAGCCAAGAGGGGTTTTTTGAAATTATGGATGAAAGTGGAAGAAAGAGGAAGAAGAGGGAGTACCGTACGGTTGAGGATGGGTAGCGGCGTTACTGCGCAGGAGGACCACCGCCGGTGACGTCTGACGACGGAAGGGACGGCGGCAAGCTGGTGTGAGGAAGCGAAGGAACCAGAGATGAGGAGTCGTGTGAGGCAATGGAGGAAGAGAATAAGGAGTTGTGTCTGTCTAGTGTGTGGCTTTAGCAATTTGAGGGTTTTTATTTTTTGACCTGAAATTTTAAAAGTTTTAACAAAGGGGAAGATTAAAAATGAGGGAGGGAAGTGAAAATGTAAAGGCGTAGGGTTGGTGGGAAAGAAAAAAAATAAACAAAAAAGATTAATTTATTTTGCAACGAATTTAGCAAGGTTCATTTTGATGCTAAAATTTAGCAAGGACCAGGACGTTGCTGATCCCTTGCTATTCAAATAATTCATTTAAAAGAGAAACAAATTTTTATTTCATTGCTAATTTTGTTTCTAAATAAGTATTTTAGCAATAGAACTCATTTTCATTTCTAATTTTTGATGCTAAATTCCATTTTTCTAGTAGTGTTTGATCGTAAAATAAGTTACTTGCATTTGAGACTTGATTTTACTTCCATTTATTGATGGTTCCAAAATAATCTTAAAAAAAAACTCATAGACTAATTTAAAATAAATAAAAGATAAAGAATCAATTTAAAATCTATAGTGGTATATTCTATACATGGTACTTGTTTTCATTAGTTTGCGTAAAAATGCATCAACTGAATCTGATTGTTTTCATTATTCGGGACCTTTGGTTTTATTCAATTATTCCCTCTTTACGGAAAAAAAAAAGAATCTGAATAATTGTATTAATAGTTTTATTTTGAAGGGATTTTTAGTTTACTTAAAATTTAGTTTCCGGCTGGGTAGTGAGAAAACTAATGAGCTAAAGATTTTAAAGGGAACTTGGGTGCTTGGATACGTTAGGTGCATGAGCCAACTAGCCAAGGTTGATGTTAACATCCATTCTTTTTTTCTTTTGGTAAACATGCTAACATCCATTCTGACCAAAAAGAAAAACACATCCGTTGAAAATTTGCTCCTGGTAGAAGGCTAAAAGGGGCATTCACGATTTTTCCTTCTCTTTTCTAATTTTCGCAAATCACATTTGCACATTAAAAAAACCAAAGGCAAAGATAGTAATCATGAGTATATTTTAGGCTTGCAGAAAATTGTACTTGTTATTACTCATGAATGTTAAATGGTCATAGACTATTATATGATACTAGGGATTGAGAATGTACTAGATAGTTTAGATATGGGTATATGTGAAATTGATGATTGAAGTTATGGGCATAACACTAAGAGTGAATTACCAAATATGTTTGAAATCGTAAATGATGAAAGAATAGTCTCTGATATCATTGGATATTGATTAATGTGTTATGTTATTATTATTGTGAAGTGTTGGTATATGTACATATGA
>QANZ01038328.1:0-16068 GCA_003254925.1 Chamaecrista fasciculata
GAACTCAAGGTTAGATTTACTCTAATCCAGCTTTGTAGTTTTCAGTGATCATTTCTACTTTTAGCATATTTTCTTACCTTACAGCATTTTGGCTGACAAAGACAGTTTCTCGGAGAATGTGTCTCATTGGTTGAATTTCTGTACCCCATCCTCTTCTCTTGATTTCTTGGTGTATCCAAGATTCTTCTATAGCATCAAACTGAAGTTAGTTGTTTCTCTCTTCTTGTAAATGTTCCAAAAAAAAAAATTCTCCCTTATATTGGTAGAGGTAGAAAGTATTTATATCTTTTATGGATTAATCTTCAATATAAAGTGGACATTACATGCAACTAGTGATGTGACTATATATACAATTTTGGTTGGTTAAAAAAATTATCTTTTTTTTTTCAGTATTAAATTACTTAAAAAAATAAAATTATATCATCTCGCAAATTTATTCATACCCTACTTTACATCTTAGAATCTCCAATTTTTATATACTAAAAAAACAAAAATGTTCGGTCATGAAGATGGCGTATGAAAAATTTCAAGGGAAGTAAGAAAACAGTTACAGTTTGTTACAATTAGTTATGCTTAGTTGGAGATGATGAGATTATAAAAGCATGGAGACTGTTTGCCCAAATGATGAGACACTCCCTTATCATTAGTATAACGTAAAAAATTATATATTATCGATAATAATAATAAAAATATATAACAAATTTGATAAACGAAAATACAGTCTAGTTTAAATAAGTGTGGTCCGCACAAGACAATTCACCTTTACTTTTCAATCTAAAGCCATTAGGTAACCGTCCAAAAATAGGCTACATACATGACTGCATTTGGTTTTGTTCTACACATGATGCACTTGCTATTTTCGTTGTTCGCACAAAATGAAGTTTAAACTTTGAACTATTTTACCAGACAAAGTTTAACACATTATATAAAATTATAAATAGAAATAGCTAGATTTCTTAAATATAATGTTTCGAATTTTTTTTTGAAAAGCATCAAGTATACTCAAATTATAGAAAAGCCAAACGGCACTTACAATCGGTCAGAAAACTCCAATCTAATGATACAGAAGAATAACTTGCAAACAATGTTAAATTATAAAAACAAATAAGAGTACAACTGATCCAATCAATAGGATGAAATTCATCACTGATTTTGGTGTTGCCAACGAACTGTTTACGGATAAACCTTCTGCATATCAGACAAATTTAGATGTCGTCATAAACTTCTCCATCAATTTTTCAGAACAAAGAATGCTTTCCAACATAGATGCTCAGATCTAAACTGATCTAGTGCTTGGAACAGAATCTTTTACCTGAAAAGACTAAATCTACAAATAAATCTAGACAAAACCACCACTAAATTAAGGGATACAAGATCTGATTTATTGAATTGAAAAACTAAAACAAAGATAAAATAATAGAGAGAAATTGTAATGATCACAATCCCTCCCTAACAATTAAAAGAGATGAAGAACCTAGTGAATGAAAGAGAATACCGAAGAGAATGGAGAGAGAACAGAGAGAAAAAAAAAATGTTTCGAATTTAAACCAAAGGATATGTATGAAAAAGATTTGATTGATAGAGATAAATCTATGTCGAGAGAATTAATCTCTAATTATCATTGAGATATTATTTTTCTTTTAAATATTCAACCATGATCTTTTAGAAACCTATCTTATATCTTATTCCCAGTCAAGGTCAATTCAGGTCTACATTAATAGGCTTGATTATCACATCCCAATCATAAAATTACTTTTTTTTTTTTGGCAAATGAAGGAATTATAAAAGAACAACAGAACAAAAGGTTTAAAACAGACAACACGGAAACAACAGAAGTAAACAAATTCAAAGTTAAAACAAATACCATCCCTAAAGAATTGAATATTGGATTGGAATATTGGATTGAGGGAATTGAAAATTTGGGCAATTATACGTTTATAACAAACAAAAAAAGAACCAAAACCCAGGTCAGTTGGGCCTTCAAAAAAAAAGGCCTAATCAATGGTAATAAGACGATTATTATTATGTTTTCTTTAAATACAACAACACAGAAATCAGCATGGATTCGGTATTATGAAATGAAGCAAGATACAGGAAAACAATTGCAATAAGCCATTAAAAGTACGTTCAAGTACCTGACCTAGAAACCTAGTTTTTTCCTTCTTTTTTCAGTTTTACAGAGACTCGCTGAATTTAAAGCTGAAAGCAAAATTAAGCACTTGCTGGAAATGCTGCATATATCTTTACATGTTCCTAAATAAATAAAATAAGGGATCTATAATGCACTGATTGGGAAAACCTTAGGTTCTTGGAATACATAGAAGACATGTAAATAAGACATTCGAGGCCTCCCTGATGAAAGGTTGTAATCCCTCTTAGCTTCGTGGCTTGTGAATTTTGTAACCAAACACTCTTGGAACATAGTTCTGCGATGGTTTTTGTGGCTTCAGATGCCCATATGTCATTAAGAAGAGGTGAGGAAATGTAGTTCCAAAATAAGCTCCATCAATGTCTAGATATGTTCAAGGAAATTTGGGTGTGAAGCACAATTATAGATATTGACAAAACATTGTGTAGAATACTACAGTCAATTCATAAAATCTATAATAAATCTCTTAATCACATTAAGGAAAACTCTACTGAATGGCGAACACTCATAACAGGGAAAAAGAAAATAATTTTTTCACTGAATTATCAGAAATCCAGAAAAACTTCTTATCCTGTAAAGAGATTGAGAAACTTCTTTCACATTAAGGAAAACTCTTTCAACAAGTTTAGAAAGTAAAAAGAGTCTGCCAAACATCCATCTTAAAGTAGAATCAAAGCATTAAGGCCGTTTTCTGGTAACATTGTTAGTTCTTACCACTTCAATTACAAGAACAGGTTTCGTAATAATTCTTATAAAAGAACTTGAAAAAAAATCACAGCAAGGACAAAGGACTAAAAGGAGTACTTAACTTAGTTTTGACTGTATTGCCAATGGATCAAATTAGTGATCACTAATCAGAGTTTATAGTTAACCACCATAGAGGAAGGCATATAAGATCAATATGCATAAGGATACTACCTTGATACTTGGAACGTGGGTAATAAATGTCTTCACACCTGGGGCAATATATTTTTACAGTACTTGACCTCGGGATGTCTGACTGGCCAACTGGAAGGCAGGGTTGTCCTGCGCAGTAAACTCTTGGGCATCTGCCAAAGTCATAATTCTTGTACTTGTCCAGCTGAATACAGTCCAATTCCATTATCAGTGACAACTATGAGTACGGTAAAGCATGAAAACACGGATACTAACAAGCAAAAATTGAAAAAAAAAAAACTTACCATGGCACTCATTCCTTTGCCTGTCAAAATGTACCGGGCATGAATCAAACCATAGAGCATCTCCGCTGCTGATTCAACTAACTCATTTTGTTCCTCTGTGAACATGTCACCTTTATGTTTCAACCAACCCAAAGTAGTATTTAACAAACGAATTAAAGAATGAACAGAAGGTAAATCAGAGATTCAAAGCAAGTCACGTCATTGTACAATTTGAATCCAGCTTCAGGGATCAAAAACCACCTTAATTCAATCAAAATCCATTTGTAGCGACAGAAACACAAGTATATTCATCACATACCAATTACTTGTATCAAAAGATCTAAAATCACAACACCAAGCTTACCATGGGAGGACTCAACATCCAGAATTAAATCAAGCGCATAATCATAGTAAGGCACTTGACTGCTTAATCCACAGAGGTTGAATTCATCCTGTATGTAATCATCATCTACCTCACAAAAGAACTCATTGCCTCTCAGATTGCAAAACCATGATATCCAAGAAGTGTCATCCCCATCAGAGCCACTAACATCTGACTCTTCAGTGTCTGTGTCAGATTCCTCTGCAATCAATACATATAAGATTTAGGTCAGCCAATTAATGTAATCCTCAGCAATTCAATATCAAGTACATGTATCTCTCTCTCTCTCTCTCACACACACACACACGCACACACACAGAGACTGTGAGCTTATGCCTCCAATTTTTTGCTGACAATCTATTTGGTGCAAAATTCAACCATGGTACGGTAAAATCTGGCAATCATTTTCTTGCCTAGTGCGTTTAGGAATAACATTAATCACACACCAGACATCCGACTAATTCATCCTGAAGTTTCCTTTCTACAAAGCATCTTTCATATATATAAGTTAATTTCAGATGGTCAGGCTTCACCACATCTGGACTATGACTCTGTCCTCAACAATAAGTAGTTAACAACATTGATTATTAACACTTACACAGACACCAGAATACCAGATTATGACATTTATGTGCCTATCCTGTACTGCTTTTGAGCATCATTAGAAATGCCTAGGGACTTGGTTCCTCTAGTTTTCCCAGTGAGTTGCTTGCACTATTTCATGGTTTAAGAGAGTTCACGCATTCTCATATTCTGAAGTGTTATACAGTTACTAGTTTATACCACTCATCCAACATTGAGCATGGAGAGAGGGAAAAACTGTTAAAAGAAGAAAATTCCAGAACATATCCATAGTAACAAGCCTAAAACCATTTAAGAAACTCAGAAAAACTTAACCATGAAAAAGAAACATAGCCACATCGTCATTTTATCAGACCGGTGAAAATAAACATGACTGAAATCATAGAAACGGACTTTCAATCCGTCAAAACTGATATCGAAATCACCATTTTAGCCCGAATTCATGTAAATTGTTTGGTAGGGCAGAAACAATCAGAAAGAACAGGAGAAAAGGTTCCTGAGTAAAATGTAGGCTATTCTACCATATTCAACCAATTCCTGCTCCTACTAACCAGATATATCATCTTTGGATAACAGATCAGCCCTCAACACAAATCATAATCAATTATCGATAGCATCGTTATTCTCAAAATACAAGAACAAACACCAAACCTTGTGCAGCTGTGGAGTTCTTAGAGACGGCGGCAGAGCGAGAGTCCCTACGATCAGAGGACGACGGAGGCTTCGCCGGAAAAATCGATTGCGCCGCCGACCTATCCTTGGTTTTGACAACCCTAGAAGTGGACGGCGAGGATGGCTCGAGCTGTTTTTCGAGGACGTAGTTGATTCGCTTCCGATCGACGGGACCTACCTCCGGCTTCGACCCAACACCACCTCCTCGCTCTCTGTACATACCTTCTTCCTCCTTCGTCCTCCTCGATTTCAACGAAATGTCACCGAATCATCACATACAGCTAGGGTTTGCAATTGACGACGCTGCACTCATATCAGATTCAGACACATACAGAAAACATCTTCCACATATAAATAAATATCAATTAGGTTGGGAATTTCGGGGTTTCGTTTGATGCGAAGCGAAATGATTAAAAAAAGAAATTAATTAATTACAAACAGTGGAAGAAAAAGGAAGAGGAAAATTCAGAGAATCGCGAATGAAAGAAAAATTGAAAGAGCCTCCTGCGTCAGCGACGATAAGAAATTAGAAATACCAAAACTACATACATAAAACACACCGATCCTTCCCTTCACAAATTACACCTCAGATAATAGTGAAAAAAAAAAAAGAAAAAACCATGGAATTTCGTAAAATTCGGTACCCATAATAAATTGGCAGGACGAGACGATGATTATATACGAGGACACTCTCAAATTTCAATCTAGGAGTAAATTATATTTTGGTACTGTGAACTGATTTTATTTGAATATTTCGTTCTGTGCACGGTGAATTAGCATCCTGTTTTATAAATTAATTTTACTTATTTTATGATTTATTACAGTTACCTATCTTTTTTAGGATACAAAAGTGTTAAAGAGTAAAAAAAAAAAATAAAGTACTAAAATGTCACTTTTAAAGAATATGGTACCAAAATATTAACGGTACAAAAGACAAGATACCAAAGTGTCACTTATGAAAAAATAAGGTACCAAAGTGGAATTGGTCCACAGAATAGGGTACCAAAGTCTAATTTACCCTTCAATCAATCCACATACATACATATATACGTACATACATACATACTCATATGCTACACCAACATCTCTATGGCTTTTGATTTGTGATTGTGACTGAGATCTTTCGAAGATTTAATGTACACGTGTCGCTACTCTGTTTAATCAGCCATATTTCCCTCTAATTATTGGCCAAATAATAGAAAGAAAAAAATAAATAAAAAAACAGGTTTCCACATTTTGTTCATACAGGATATTTTCCTTGGGTTTTCTTTTGTTTTTTTTTTCCTTTGACTGATTTTATTTATTTATCCTTTGACTGATTTTATAGCAAATATTGTATTACATTATGGCGAATTTTTCATCATCGTTATAATAATGGTAATGCCAATAATAGACTTACACTTACGCCTCATTTGATACATGTTATGAGATAAGATTGGATAGTATTATGTAAAATAAAAATTGAATTAATAAAAAAATTTGTTTTTTTATTATATGACATATTTTAATTTGAAAAGTGAAGATGATTTTTTAGATATAAATCATTTTTTCTTTTTAAAAACGTTTGATTTTAATAAAATAATCTTTTTACAAAATTAAAAGTTGAATAAATTTTTATCTCTTTCTAAAATCCATTTTTTTTCACAAAATGAAAAAATCAAGAAAAATATATGCATTTTATCTTTAAATTCGAAATACACAATTTTTTTTGAATAAAAAATGATCAAACTGATTGGTTGCCCTGTTTTCTGTTTTCATTTTCACTGAAAATAGGAAATATGACTGAAAATGTGTTTTGTACAGTTTTTTTGAAAATGTTTTCTGGAAACATTTCCTAAAACAGACTGAAAACAGGAAACGTCAAAAAGGCGTTTCTAGTATTTCCAAAAACAAACTTATAATATTTTGCAACATTACACAAAAGTAAACTATTTAATCATGTTAATATCATTTAGTTATAATCAAACTTAAAAACATATAAAAATTAGCGTTATTCAAGTTAACATAATTTAAATATGAAAGAAAATGATTTTTTGACTTTATAAAACAAACATGTTTCTTAAATATTAAAAATTTAAAAAAGAATAAAATTCTAAAAATAAAAACAGAAAATAAAAACAGGAAACATTTTCTTAAACCAATCAGGCCCTATCTCTGTTAAGATCTGTTTCCTCCCTTGATAAGAAAATGTGAAGTATATGATGTGGATAATTAAAAAGTAAATGTACAATTTAGAATTTGAAAAGTAAACAAGGTGATTATTCAATTTTTGAAAATTAGTCCATACATTCTAGTCTTTGGAAGTCATGAAAATAATAAAGTATCTATCTTATAAAAACTAA
Organism: Chamaecrista fasciculata; assembly: GCA_003254925.1. Taxonomy (NCBI): domain Eukaryota; kingdom Viridiplantae; phylum Streptophyta; class Magnoliopsida; order Fabales; family Fabaceae; genus Chamaecrista; species Chamaecrista fasciculata. The sequence continues at coordinate 7,288 of QANZ01038328.1, forward strand.
TTTGTAAAGATAAAAGAACTAAAATGTATTGATTCCTAACTTTTAGAATTTTGGAAATTAATAAGTGTAAACTAGATTTCCATGAATTGAATTATAAATTTGTGTATTTTTAACCGATCAATTTATATGTTTAGTCTTAATTAGAGTAAGCTATGAATCCCGAGGTCAAAAGGTTATATTGGTCCTATATGTATGTCCTAATGTTCATTTTGGTCATTTATATTTCAAAATGTTCAAATTAGTCCTAAATGTTGACAAATGTTTAACTTTGGTCCCAAACTATTAAATATGGTCATATTTATCTCATTTTAAATTTGAATGTGACGAGTTCAAAACTACGTATTGTTCTCAAAAAGTACTTTCTCTATCCAATAGAGGTCGTCAACAAACAAGGTCAAATCGATCCTGAAAGTAGACCGTTTGTTTCACAGTTAAACAAATGAAATTGATCATATCTCTTTCGTTCCAATTTTGAATGCGATGAATTCAGAGTTACAAGTTACTCTTAACTAGTCATTAGAATTTGAAATAAGAGAAGAGAGAAATATGACCAAATTCAATAATTGGAACCAAAATGAAACATTTTTCCAACATTGAGGACCAATTTGAATATTTTGAAATATAAAGAATCAAAATGAATATTAGGACATATTTCAAACCAAAATGACTCTTTGACTATTAAACCAAATTAGGCATACATTGAAAGGAACTGGTCACTAGCTGTCACTTGCATTGTACAGGACATTTCTCACATATATATTTTCATTGTCTTCTCCATGAAAGAGAGTAGATACCACCAGATACACAGAAGATGACTAGATACTATAAACAAGGTGAATCTACAATATTATCATGAGTAAGGTGATGGAAACAATAAACAGTTTTTATCTTACATGATTTAAAGATTATTCCGATGTTTGAGTTGTATGTGATCATTCAATGATTAATTATACGTAAAAAGCCAACTGTTGATTACCTAATAATGCCTCAAATTTTCATGATCATCTATCTGATACATAACACAGGTGCAAAACTTGATGAAGATCAAAATGATAATAATTAATTCACTCACATTTTCCCTCTCGAATGATGAAAGCAGATAATAATAGACTAATAAGAAATTACAAGTGTAGGCAATCATATATTTAAGGTTCGCCATGCCAGAAAACCATGAACAGATTCATGCTGTATAAATATCCATTGTCCTATGTATTTTGAATTGTATATCTGGCTCTAAGGTGAAGAAGTTACAACAGCTCAAGATACTGGGTATCTCCAATCCATAGACGAAAAATAGTTTCATTCAAGTCAAATAAGACTACAAGGGCAACAAAACTCTCACCAAATTTTAATGTAACTATATTCTCAAATCTCGAATCTAAAACTCCTGGTTATGTTAAATCAATCCTTAATTAGTTGATCCACGTATTTTGAATACAAGTATACGCTGAAAGCAGAATTTGAAGAACATTTAAGTGTCAAGTTTATGTAGACAAAAAAGTTCAAAGAGTACTATAGCATGCTATTTCACATGGCTATCAAATTAATTAAGAAAATCTCATCATCAGCACATAAAGATATAATAATTAATTAGAAAATATTCCAAGAGGCAATGAAACAACAATGTTATGAACCCCAAGAGTACTATATTCTATAGCAGAGTGACCATTAAAATGCGTGGTAGCTCTATAGAAAAATTGAGTGAAAGGAATTTCCTTACCGCCTGAGAAGAAATAAATTTTCTTCCCAATACCTATTTCCAGAACCATGATTTTGCCTGTAATAATTGATGATGAAGATGACATCCCTTGGATACTCAACGATCCTATTATTATTCCATGACATCAATGCACACTCATCTCCAAAATATGCTCACATTGATCAAGATTGACAATTAAATGATTATTTTTTTAAGGATCTCGGCTTTCATTGCCCATTTTCCAGAACGTCTTCTTTTTTCTGTTTACAGTGACACACTTTCTTTGTACTGTACTAATTGTCCTTGTCTTGGCAGATACTATTTTATTATATTTTCATTTCCCTCTCAATCAATAAAATGCAACGTTGGCCATGAAAAAAGCAATAATATTAAAAGTACTCATGTCACTCTATATTTAATGTATCAATATTACTAAATACAACTTGGAATTTTCACCGGAATCAGAATCAAACTTCAAGCAAACCACCCAAAAAGAAAGAAAAAACACACCACTTATCGATGGAGTTAGGAATTGACTCAAGCAAAGGCCTCCTTTCTCAGCTTTCTGAATTCTTATGGAAGTAACAATAGAACATCAAAGAAACTGACAGGGAGAAAATAACAGGTTCATCAAAGCACCAAATATGAAAGCTGACAGCAAATTTTCAATTGGAATGTGATTTACAAATTACAATTAATTTGCTCCTCAAAGGCTAATCATATTCAACAATCTACTACTGTTCAAATTGGAGACAAAAAGGGAGGGAAGAGCACTCAATTTGATCACTAATGGGCGTAACCTAATCTGTAAGCGAGGACTCTCAAGTGGCAATTTCATCAACTTCAGAGTTAAATACAAAACTTGGGAAGGTGGTTGTTATGTCCCTGCGTTGAATTCACATCAGATGAACTTAAACATAGGAGCTAATCTAGTTTGATATATTCACCATAAAAAGAGTATTGAACATACCTTAGGTAGGGTAGAGTCATGATTTTTAGTAGTGATGGATTTTTGGAGACGAAGTTTTGCCATTCGGTCTTGTCTATTCTCCCATCATGGTCCAGATCAGCATCCAAGAATGTCTGACCACAAAAAATATGTTGCCATACTTTCAGGCTTTAAGCCATTCATTTTGTGAAAGTCAACAGAAAAATTGGATTGTAGCATGGCTTTCTAAAAACTATATACTTTATAGAACGTTGTTCAGCTACCTAAATTATAAAATATTCATAAATATTATATTTTAAATTATCAAGGATTAGTCACCTTATCAAGAATTGCTTCTATGGTCTCATCCGCTAGCTTCATTTCAGACTCACAAAGAAGTGCAATTAACATTTGCTTGACCTGCCAGAAACAAACCCAAAAGGAAAAAAAAAATGAATGCCTGATGAAGTAATAGATGGAGCACATATATAGTTTAGACTATAAATATGGGAAGCTTGAGCTTTTTAATTCTCTTTTTTTTATTTTTTTCTTCAATTTTCTGACATAAAATTGAGAAAGCGCTGCCCTATAGCCTATAGGTTAATATTTATAGGCAAAAGACCTGATTATTATAGCCATCAAGTCAAAGATTTTGGAAAAATACAACAAAACATCTTCATTAGTTTTTCTTTAAATTGATTATAAGCACAAACACCGGCATTTAAAGGTATATACAAAAATAATAACCATGTTACCTCTTGGCGCTCTATGAAGCCAGTACTGTCCAAATCATAGAGCCTAAATGAAACTGAAACAAAATCCCAAACCCAATTTTATTAGTACAGCCAGATCACACTATGGAAACAATGATAACTTAAACTTAGCAATACAATTAAGAGTAGTGGATTCAATCTTCAACTTACAATCTATCTTGTCTTCTTGTGGTGCATTTGGGTGGAAGACATTGAGTGATCTAACAAAATCACTGAAATCAATTACTCCCTTCTTCTTAACGTCAAACAGATCAAAGATCTGCATGAAGAATGAATCTAATATCAATACCATCCAGTTGGAACAAAAGAATACTTGATGAATATACCATTAGCAACATAGTATACAGTATCAATGAAGAAACTGATAACAAAAGTCCAAAGCTAAACAAGCAGTACTTTTTTTGAAGAAGAAGAAGAGGCTCTTCTCCAGTTTCAAACAGACATAGAAAATAACTTATATCAGAGACTAACTACTAATTGGAGCCAACCACCAAATGCTCGTTATTTGACAATAAATTTCTTGGAGGCTCACACAGGAGTACTAATATATTGGGAGTTTCTTCCCGAAGCAAGAAGGAAAACTACAAAACTCTTCTAATTGTAAATTATCCATCCAAAGAGAGTATTTGTGAGTCTATGGGCACTCGAGCACAATATCAAGCAACCTCAAATATTACTGGATGGATTTTAAGAAAGCAAACAGAATCATTTTAGTACCCGATTTGCAAAGAGATTCTCCTTCTTCCTATTCTTGAAAATGGCCAACTGAAATTCTTCCTGCAAATAAAGAATTTTAATCACAACAGGAATATTCCAGTGCAAAAAACACTCAATACAACAAACATAAAATGACCTAAATAAGCAAATACCATATCACTAACTCTATATCTGGCCAAAAAAAAAAAATATCATTAACTCTATACTATAACAAAGCAAAATATAAGTTCAAAACAACCAAAAAAAACCTAGCAACACAGCCTCATAAACTAAAGGTATTTGTTATAGAGTACCTTGCTTATTAATCCATCATCAACGACGGAACCACTGATGCTCTTAAATAACTCAAACAGTGCCTCAACCTCGCTAACACTGACTGTGCAGCCAAAAAACAACACAATTTCAAACTACAAAATTAACATGGTGCCTGGAAAGTATATAGATAGAGGATTTCCATAACAAATGCATCATATAGAAGAGGAAAAAGCCAAGATAAAAAGTTTTTTTTTTCCCTCTTCTATTTTTCTTTGCCAACAACTAACAGGCAGTACCAGTGAAACACAGTCATTACATTCATTCCCCAACTGAGGCACATAATTACACATGAAACAGAGAGAGAGTCAGACAGACTCAATTATGCCTCTTAGAATGACAGAGCTTGAATAAACCATCGGTCTAAGGTTTTGCCCACAGAGGAGAAAACAAGGATAAGCCTTCAAATGGAGGCAAGAACTGACAGTCAACAAGCAACCATTCAGGGTGTAAGACAGATTAATTATATCACATAAAAGTGTGGGTTAAAGAAAACATAGCAGCATATGCCCAATTAATATATGTTTTGATTGTATTATAAGAATTCTATCCTCAATACAGATAGAAGTGCAATTGTGTCAAAGAACTCCATAAATGTTTCACCAGATGAAACCAAAAGTGCTAGCACTATTGTGGTTTCTAAGGTGAGGTCAAAATGGATAAGTTTCAATTGTATGTCATGGAATTTGAGTCAAGAGAACGGATGCAAGATTTACTCTCTAAACGGTAGAAAAGAAACTAAAAACACTTTCAATGGATTGGTTTACACCTCAACATGGGGAACAGTTGCAACTTACGTTATTTTAATTTTCTATACCCCACATATACGGCTAGGCATTTATGGACAGCAAGGTCAACTCCTTCCCATGACATACCTCACATCAGGATTAATTAAAAATGACTTGCTCAAATAAAAAAGAGAAAACAGCATACTGCAGAGATAACTGCAAACCGTTAAAGAGATAAGAGATTTTTGTCATCATTATGCTTTTAGGAATTATTTAGCAGGGGAGGAAGACGAGGGAGTGAATTCACAATAATCAGCTGAGAAGCGTGTACCCTTCAGCAAATAGAATTCAACAACAGAATAATAGCTTTGCGTTGTCCAAAAAGATAATCAACTTACAAGCTGTCTGTGACGCAAGAGTTACCGGATCCTCATGTCCAGGGAATTGTTTTTTAACGGTGGAGTGGAAACAACCCATTTATGCTATGATGAAGAACAGGCACCACGGTACTAAACCAGCGCCCAGGCTTCACTACAATATATCATCATCAAAATCATCTTAACCTTGCAATATCGAACCCAAATTCAAACATCACGAAGTGAAATAATTAGTAAACAAATCAATCCCACATGTTAGCTTAAATGAAAATGGCATAATACTTGCACAACTCCGCCGGTGAACGACAGAATGATAGTAAACACTTAAGAAGACTAACTCAAAGAATAAGAATTACACTCCTTAATAACTCAAACAAATTTTGTGCTAAAGAAAGAAAAAGCAATCACCGCGGAATATCATTCCAATAAAGACTAAAGCCACGGAAGCCCTAGGATCCTCTAATCAACAGATACCCAAATTTACAGTCGCATACCGATTACTTTCTTATGAGGCAAGAGATTCGAAGGAGAGATCCAACAAGAAAACTAATTATTTGATCAAGAAAAACTAACCCAAAAAAAAAATGGAAATCCGTTAAACATTATGAAAGCGTAAAACAAAGGCATCAATCAGCAACATACAATTGAAAGAGAAGAATCCCGAGAGTGCGTGTTGGTGGGAACTGGGAAGCGGAATCCGATAAAAAGTAACAAACGCGGAGAAAATCGAAAGGAAGAAGAAGAAGGAGTAGAGAAGGAAGGGATCGAAGAGTGTGAGAGATTTATGGTGATCTCGTCAAAAACAGTCCAAATCCCAAGTTTTGATTTTGAAGCCCAATGAATGAATGAATGAATGAAGTAATGGTGTGGATGCGGATGTTGAGGACGAAACTGAATTTTACTTATATATATTATGATTTTTTTGTTAAAGGTTCATTTTGGTCCTAAATGTATGCCCTAATATTCATTTTGGTCCATTATGTTTTGAAATGTTCAAATTGGTCCTAAATGTTGGCAAAATGTTTCATTTTAGTCCAAACTATTGAATATGACTCGTTTCAAGCTCAAACGTGATGAGTTTAGAGCTACATATTGTTCTCAAAGAGTACTTTCTCTATCCAGTTGGGATTCTCAGCAAACGAGGTCAAATCAGTCCTAAAAATAGACTACTCGTTTTATGGTCAAACAAGCAAAGTTGATCATATCTCTCTTGTTTCAAATTCGAATGTGACAAATTCAGAGCTATGAGTTCTTCTTATCAAGTTCTTTGAACTATAAATGAGATACGAAAGAAATATGACCAAATTCAATAATTTGGGACCAAAATGAAACATTTTACTAACATTTGGGACCAAAATAAAATATTTTGCTAACATTTAGGACCAATTTGAACATTTTGAAACATAATGGACCAAAATGAACATTAGAGCATACATTTAGGACCAAAATGAACCTTTAACCTTTTTTTTTTGGTAAAAGGTAATGAATTTTCAATACTCTCTCCATCCCGTGACAACCACGTACTTTGCTTGCCAAACTGAATTACCCTTTCCTTGGCTCATTTTTTTTTTTTGTAAAAAGAAAGAATGTTAATGCATTTTATATTTTTAAATAATTTTAAAATGCATGTTAATTTTATTATATACAGTTTTTCAAATATAAAATAAATATATTAATTAATTGATTTTTGAAAAAAAAAATTGAGCATATTATATTATTTTATGATTTGAAACTCAATAATATACTAAAAAAGTTAAAAATACTTTCAACTAAGTAAACGAATTGTATTAAGTATTAACACTATATTTAAAATTTTCAATATGATTATTATTAAAAAAAAACATGTATATGATAAATAAATTTTCATTGCGGTCTCTCGTTAAAATCTTTTATAAATGTTGCTTTTGACAGTCTTTTTAATTGAAGTCATTAACAAATAAGTTAAAATAATCTTGTAAAGTGAGTCGCTCATTTTACGTCCATTGAGCGAAGTTAGTCATATCTTTATTGTTTTAAATCTAAATACAATGAGTTCAAAGCTACACGAGTTGCTCTTGCGAGTTTTTTTTTATTCAGTTGGGATCATCAGCAAGTGAGGTTAAATCAGGTTCAAAAGTGGATTTGAGACCAAAAAATTGTGAAAATTAGTTCTGAATCAACGATCGAACTTGATTTAACCTCATTCATTGACGATATAAATTGGACAAACAGAAAAGGGACTTGCCAAAAGTAATATGTAGCTCTAAACTCATTAAATACTTCACATCAAGATATTTTAGAGTAAGTATTAACTTTCAAATAAGGAGAGGGGATACGAATGGTTAATCTTTTCTTTTTCTCTTTCATTCTCTTCTCCTTCAACCTCTTCCCTTCTCTTCTCTTCCTAATTGTCAAAAAAAATTTATTAATTTCCCTCTAATTTCCTCTTTATTTATGAAGCAACTCTTCCTCCAAAATCAGGCCCCAAAACAAAAAATCCCTTCTCCAAAATATCTCAAATTGGTATATTTGAAATTTGTAAAGAGAGAATGAGAATGAAAGATTAAAAGTTAACTTCTCATTCTCTTCCTTCTAATCATCAACTTTTTAAATAGGTTTCAAAGTTCAAACCTCTCTCCAATCCAAACATATCATAAGTATTCATTTTTATAAATTTAAGAGTATAGCTACCAGACTCACAAAAAAAGAAAAAATCTAAATACATAGAGGAGGAGTGTTAAATCGATTATTGATTTAAATTTACTTATTTAATAATTTCATTGAAGAAATTTCTCTTATGAAAGACCTTCATTTCAGGGACAAACATTCTGTGTCGATCATAATATCAAAAAAGATGTGTTTTTTTCACTTCAATAATGATTTTGTGTCATTCCTGTCATCAAAATATGGATACATAATATTTACTAGATGCTTAACGGGCCCGCAAATATGTATATTAAATTTTAAATTATAAAAAAAATTAGAATTAAACAAAAAGTTAAAAAAATTATATTTTTATTATATTTTAAAATAATAAATATATTAATAAAAATTTATCTCATAAAAATATTGGTCTATAATAAAAATTGCAATGCAACAAAATGTAAGACTACATAGATGACTTATCTTATAAAAGGATTTATTTATCAAAATGTCAAAATTTTGATAACTAAAATTTAAGTATGATTTATGTTGCAAGATATTGCCAGACCTGTTACAACATGCTTTGGGGGAGACGTACGTGGGGTTACATTTTTTGTTGGGTGTT
>QANZ01038330.1:0-11242 GCA_003254925.1 Chamaecrista fasciculata
TATGTGAAGATATCAGAAATTATCCATTCTGGTCTTAGAATTAATAAAGCTAATGACAAGTTTTACATGCTCAAGTTATCTACTCTACAAGGTATGAAAACTCTTTTCATTTGCTTAGCCTTCGGATTCTATCTTGCCTCTAAAATACTAAGAGACATTTCATTTGACGAAAAATGATTGCAATTTCTGCATGAAGAATCTGATTCAGGTGAATCCACTCCAGTGTAAAATCCAGGAGCCTTAGGCTTTGGCAATAACTTCTCGCCATTCAGCATTAGAACCACAGATGACATGTCTGGTCTGTCCTCTGGTTTTTGTTGAACACATAACAATGCCACATGTATGCATCTTATGACTTCAGAAGCAATGCATTTGTCATCTAAGACTTCATCTGTAAGTTCCAATGACCTCTCTTCACTCCAAAGTCTCCATGCCTAAACCATAGCAATTAAACTTGTTACTAATTTCATTGTATTTTGTTTTGTATATTTAACTAGGTAGAAAATTAGGTAGTTGTTGCACTAACATGTCCAAGCAGGTTAAGGTTTTGTTCAGGGTCAGAAAATCCCCTGTTCTTCTGCCCACTAATTATCTCAAGTATAATTACACCAAAACTGAAAACATCAGATTTGACTGAGAAATGTCCATGCACGGCATATTCTGGAGGCATGTAACCACTGAAAGTATCATTTGCCAGAGAATAAGTCAAAATACAGTTACAAATAAACCGAAACTAATGAAGTTGGACTTAACATGCACTTACTATGTTCCAACCACCTTATTTGTGTTGCCATCTACTTGTTCTCCCCTAAAAGCTCGAGCTAGGCCAAAGTCTGAAATTTTAGGGTTCATATTCACATCTAGTAGAATATTACTTGTTTTAAGATCTCTATGTATAATTCTTAATCTAGAATCTTGATGAAGATAAAGAAGTCCTCGAGCAATTCCGTTAATAATGTGAAAACACTTAAGCCAATCTAAGAGCTTTCTTTGGGTTTCATCTGTTCAAGATCAATCAAAAGTATAGCAATTAGTACACAGCTTGCAGTCTCGATTGGCTCTGTTAAAATAATAATCATGTTAGTATAGAACAGTAAAGCCACATACCAAAAATAAAGTAATCCAAACTCTTATTAGGCATGTACTCATAGATTAGCATTTTCTCTCCCCCTTGTATGCAACAACCCAAAAGCTTCACAAGATTACGGTGCTGAAGTTTGGCAATCAACATGACTTCATTTTTGAATTCCACCAATCCTTGACCAGAATTATTGGATAGCCTTTTTACAGCTAGCGCTTGCCCACTTATCAATATGCCCTGGAAGTAACATATGGAATCTTCAAATATTTGACAGAGAAAACACAGAATTTTGTTTGGATTTAGCTATTTTACCTTGTACACTGGTCCAAATCCCCCTTCTCCTAGTTTATTGTTACTTGAAAAATTATCAGTGGCTTTAGCTATGATTGACAGATCAAAAATTGGCAGATCCATGTCTTCCTCCATCATTTCATTTTTGTGATGCTTCCTGTGAAATAGTCTTGCCATCCCTGAAGATGATGGCGCATTAGAAAGTTAATTACAGTGGCAAAAAGTATCCTTTATATATCGCCCCTCTTTCTGGGTGCTTGGCAACATTCATGTCTTAAAATTTGTTCAAAGTCTTAGAAGACTAAATTTACCTTGCTTTTGAAGTATCTTTTTCCATTTATCTGTCCAAAATCCCAAAGTTATGAATCCCGTGACTAATATTAAGCAGGCCACTCCTATTCCTATATAGCTTTTCTTGATGATGTACCCACGACCATGCCCTGTTGCATATTCTGACAGATATGAAAACTATGGCTAATTAGCAACTTTTTGTTTAGCCTTGTAGGGTGAGAAAGTACTTTTTTAAAAAAATAAAAAATAAAAGATAAAAAAAAAATTATTGAGAGAAAGACACACAAACTAAAGTGTTCTAACACTTTAGTTTTCGCATTACCCTTGTTTAAAAGAAATAATTGAGTTTTTTTCCTTTTCAAACTATTTTCATTTTAGGCCAGACTATCCAAAACGATTTTGAAACGAATAAAATAATTACAAAAAAGGCAGAATATTGAGTACCTAGTACTGAAGCGGAGATCCTGATATAAAGGTCTTGTCCCCCATAAGTGGGTTGGGTTATGTCAATCAAATCATCAAACCAAAGTAAGCACCCACTTCCTCCATTACGAATATCCATATTTGCATATGCAGTGCAAGAACAATTTTTCAGACAAGATTTCTGACATTCCTCAAGGTCCATAGTCTTATTATACCAAGAAGTAGATGTGTCTGGCAACTTCAATTTTAAGTACTTTTGGAAGCGATCATTGTTATTACATTCCAATGGGATGCTCCGAGTGCAACCATTAGACCAAATTGACATATTCCACTCTTTTGGGTAATTGGGTACAAACCCTTTTAAGCATACACAGATTGGAGCGTTAGTGATATTGCATATTGAATTTGCGCCACAAGAAGCATAATATTCACACTGATCTGATGGTGCAACTGCAATAACGTCCCAGCTACTTGTTTGAATTCTCCAAATCAACCGTTGTGCTATGCCAGATGGAGAAATGTAATGTCTAGTGAAAACTGACTTATTTTGGAGTTCGTCCTCATAATACAACTCTTTCTCATTAAACACAAATTCAAATGTATACACTAAATTTGATTTTGCAGCTGGGTACCCTGTAAAAGTAAGGCCATTCCATGAACCTGCTCTAGTTTGTATAGTTGTTCCTTTTAGAAAAACTCCCTGTGGATAGCCTCGAAGGTCTATTTTGCTTATGTAATCTCCCTTACTAGGATCATCTGTGCTCTTCCAAGATGATAAAAATCTCTCTAGACCAGTTTCTAGATTCCATCCAAGCTTCATTCCGGGCAATAATGTATCACAGGGGTAATCAAAACTCTGCCATAATAAATTATCCAGATTGCTATCATTTCCATTTCTCACTATAAGATTCCCTGAATCCAAAAGCTGTGCAATTGGGTTACTGGCTTTGCTTGATGTATTGGATGACCACACATGTACAGTGCTATTTGTGCCACTTACAAGCACAAGAGTTCCTTGATCATTGACTTGTAAAACTCCCATGGTATTGTTAAGCTGAGTTTCTCGATTAGCCACCCATACCACTGTTGAAGGAGATTCCTTGTACCATATTCCGACGTATCGGCCTTTTGAAGAACCGGGACTGAAGAATCCCAGTTCATAAGTTCCCCCTGCTGAAACTAAAGTCTCACCATCATCCCGGATAGACTGATTTGGAGAAATGATGTCTATGGAAGTTGAGGTTCTAATGAAGAAGAACAGAACATAGCATATATATAGCATTTTAAACTTCACCTCTTTTATGATTCTTACTGAATTGTTGATCGGACCCTGATGTTAAATTGATGGAGGCAAGGAGGCTACTTGGCTGGCCTCTTTGAAGTAGAAACCTTGTTTATATAACAGAATGGGCAGGATTTAGCGAAATTTAAGAGAAAACTTACTTTTTGGTCCCTGAATTGTTTCTGAGTCAATGATTTAGTCCCTGAATTGCAGAAAAATACGAATCAGTCCCTGAATTTTACATCACTGTCAACCTTTTGATCCTTGAATTATAGGAAAATATGAATCAGTCCCTGAATTTTACACCACCGTCAACCTTTTGGTCCATGACCACCCCACCAACACTGAATTTTACACCACCCTCAGAGACCAAAAGGTTGATGGTGGCATAAAATTCAGGGACTGATTCATATTTTCCTACAATTTAGGGACCAAAAAGTTGATGGTGGTGTAAAATTCAGGGACTGATTCGTATTTTCTTACAATTCAAGGACTAAATCATTGACTCATTAACAATTCAGAGACCAAAAATAAATTTTTTCATGGAAGTATCATTTGTCAACACTGATGGGCCCCCACAAGAACCTTACGTTAGTAAGCCAAAAACGGAATTCAAAGCTTTCCGAGTGTTCATACCCATTGTTCAAAGATTAGTCAATAGTGTAGAAATTATTGGTCCAAACACTTACCTATCACACACAATCCAATTATTTATGTGTTGACTGGTTTAATAGCGTGAGATATAAATAGGAAGCAATATGTAATATGTTGAAGAAAACTTACTATTTAATCCATGAAATTTACACCGACTTAACTAATTAGTTATTGAATAATCGAAATATATAATTTGGTCCTTCAAATATTTCAATTNGGTCTTGTCCCCCATAAGTGGGTTGGGTTATGTCAATCAAATCATCAAACCAAAGTAAGCACCCACTTCCTCCATTACGAATATCCAAATTTGCATATGCAGTGCAAGAACAATTTTTTAGACAAGATTTCTGACATTCCTCAAGGTCCATAGTCTTCTTATACCAAGAAGTAGATGTGTCTGGCAACTTCAATTTTAAGTACTTTTGGAAGCCATCATTGTTATTACTTTCCAATGGGATGCTCCGAGTGCAACCATTAGACCAAATTGACATATTCCACTCTTTTGGGTACTTGGGTACAAACCCTTTTAAGCATACACAGATTGGAGCGTTAGTGATATTGCATATTGAATTTGCGCCACAAGAAGCATAATATTCACACTGATCTGATGGTGCAACTGCAATAACGTCCCAGCTACTTGTTTGAATTCTCCAAATCAACCGTTGTGCTATGCCAGATGGAGAAATGTAATGTCTAGTGAAAACTGACTTATTTTGGAGTTCGTCCTCATAATACAACTCTTTCTCATTAAACACAAATTCAAATGTATACACTGAATTTGGCTTTGCAGCTGGGTACCCTGTAAAAGTAAGGCCATTCCATGAACCTGCTCTAGTTTGTATAGTTGTTCCTTTTAGAAAAACTCCCTGTGGATAGCCTCGAAGGTCTATTTTGCTTATGTAATCTCCCTTACTAGGATCATCTGTGCTCTTCCAAGATGATAAAAATCTCTCTAGACCAGTTTCTAGATTCCATCCCAGCTTCATTCCGGGCAATAATGTATCACAGGGGTAATCAAAACTCTGCCATAATAAATTATCCAGATTGCTATCATTTCCATTTCTCACTATAAGATTCCCTGAATCCAAAAGCTGTGCAATTGGGTTACTGGCTTTGCTTGATGTATTGGATGACCACACATGTACAGTGCTATTTGTGCCACTTACAAGCACAAGAATTCCTTGATCATTGACTTGTAAAACTCCCATGGTATTGTTAAGCTGAGTTTCTCGATTAGCCACCCATACCACTGTTGAAGGAGATTCCTTGTACCATATTCCGACGTATCGGCCTTTTGAAGAACCGGGACTGAAGAATCCCAGTTCATAAGTTCCCCCTGCTGAAACTAAAGTCTCACCATCATCCCGGATAGACTGATTTGGAGAAATGATGTCTATGGAAGTTGAGGTTCTAATGAAGAAGAACAGAACATAGCATATATATAGCATTTTAAACTTCACCTCTTTTATGATTCTTACTGAATTGTTGATCGGACCCTGATGTTAAATTGATGGAGGCAAGGAGGCTACTTGGCTGGCCTCGTTGAAGTAGAAACCTTGTTTATATAAAAGAATGGGCAGGATTTAGCGAAATTTAAGAGAAAACTTACTTTTTGGTCCTTGAATTGTTTCTGAGTCAATGATTTAGTCCCTGAATTGTAGAAAAATATGAATCAGTCCCTGAATTTTACATCACTGTCAACCTTTTGATCCCTGAATTATAGGAAAATATGAATCAGTCCCTGAATTTTACAGCACCGTCAACCTTTTGGTCCATGACCACCCCACCGACGCTGAATTTTATACCACCCTCAGAGAACAAAAGGTTGATGGTGGCATAAAATTTAGGGACTGATTCATATTTTCCTACAATTTAGGGACTAGAAGGTTGATGGTGGTGTAAAATTCATGGACTGATTCGTATTTTCTTACAATTCAAGGACTAAATCATTGACTCATTAACAGTTCAGAGACCAAAAATAAATTTTTTCATGGAAGTATCATTTGTCAACACTGATGGGCCCCCACAAGAGCCTTACGTTAGTAAGCCGAAAACGGAATTCAAAGCTTTCCGAGTGTTCATACCCATTGTTCAAAGATTAGTCAATAGTGTAGAAATTATTGGTCCAAACACTTACGTATCACACACAATCCAATTATTTATGTGTTGACTGGTTTAATAGCGTGAGATATAAATAGGAAGCAATATGTAATATGTTGAAGAAAACTTACTATTTGATCCATGAAATTTACACCGACTTAACTAATTAGTTATTGAATAATCGAAATATATGATTTGGTCCTTCAAATATTTCAATTATTAACTATTTGGTCCCTAATGATGATTGTGCTCATGAATTTGAAATAATTTTATAGTTTTTGGTCCTTGAATTTATACTAAATTAATACTATTTGGTCATTAAATTTAAATTAATTTTATACTTTTTGTTCTCTGAATTTGAACTAATTTTTAATATTTTGGTCCCTAAATTTGACCATACTGAGACCAAATAGTTGGCAATTGCAATAATTCAGAGATTGAGTATTATATTTTGATTATTCAGAGACTAATTAGTTGACTCGGTGCAAGTTCAGGGACCAAATAGTAAGTCTTTTCTAATATGTTTTAAGGGTATTTGACCCCCCACCTTTTTTTTTTTTTTTTNTCTCACGCTTGGTTAAGTGATCTAGGTATCCCTGACCCTTGAACCATAGGCGAATGGAGGCGGCCCAGGACTTATAATTAGATGCCCCACGCAATTTTTCAGAAGTGATGACAGGAGACCCACTGATGGCAGTGGAGAAAGTGCTGGACTTGGAATCAAACATATTGAAAGAGGCCATTAGGAAAAGATGTTATAAAAGGTGAGAGATAATGAGAAACAGACCCCAGAAACGGCGCAAGAGTGAGCCGGCGAGCACGACGGCGTCGAGAACAGCGGAAAGAGGTGCCGGAAACGGACTCACGCGCCGGCGCGTGGGATTTCCGGCGGACTGTTGAGCGGCGCGTGGAGGCGCGTGCGGCGGCGGACGGCGACGGCGGAAGGTGGGTTTTGCCGATCGGGAGTCGCTGAGTACGGTGGTGGGGCGCGTGTTCCAAGAAAACTCCGGCAACGAAATTGTTATAGGGACAGTGACGTTAGGGTTAAAGAACTTAATGAAGCAAGGAGGCTGGAATGACACACAGTCGTAGAAAAAGAACTAGAAAAGATTGATGGCTGGAATGAAACACAGCCAGAAAGAAAAACCTACTGGAGAATCACAGTAGCTCTGATACCATGATAAATGAGAGAAAATGTGTGTATCTTATTCATGAAAAGATCAGGTATTTATACAAGAGTTACCAATCTATTCTAGGAAACAAAATAAATGAGAATAACTAATCAGCTACAATTACTCCCTAATCAAATCGTAATTGATATCCTAATTAACATAAATATTTACAATATTCACAACAGTGTTATTGGACTGTAAACATCTACTAAATTGATAACTGGTGGCACAGTAAGTGAACCAGCGGAGCCAAATGAATTGAATCAATTTTCCCTTCACACAATCCCTTGATTTTGGTTCAAGGTTTTTGTGATAAAAAAAGGAAATAAAAAGGAAAATTGATATAACATATATAGCGTATTTAGATAGGGATAAATTCAAGAGAGAAAGTAATGTTTGAAGGTAATTATTTTTTCAAACATATCATAATTATAAAAAAAAAATAATAATTCAATTATTTCTAAAAATTATTTTTCTTCCTAAATTTACTTTCTCCAAACACACCATAAGCATCCAATAGTGCATAATTGGATGTACAAGTAGGTTAGTCTAAACTATGATCTGGCTTTCATGACAGATGTGACAACTTATGTAATAACATTATCTGATGACCTTCCATCAGATCTTGAGTGTTTAGTATATCTCACATTTAGGAAAGCAAATGGACTTAAGATGAGGATGAGGTAGAATTGTACTTTCATTGCCAACAATTTAGAGTATTTTGAATTTATGGAAAGGTGAAGAATAATGAGGGATTTAAAGTCATAGTCTAAATCAATCTCTATTGTCTTCTCAACTATCCTTGCACAAGCCACAATTATGCAAATTTAAACTAACTACACAATGTAGGGAAAAGATTACAAGCCATATATTTAATTATCTATATATCCAAGAAGGTTAAATGAGTTTTCATTATGATTTCCATTTCCTTTTGGCAATAGCTAAACATAATGACTGCAAAAATTCCCTTGTATGCTCGAAAAGAGAGGTTCTTCAAGTTTCTTCATTCAGTTTTATTTCTTAATTCTTACCTTTAACATTATGATGCTTTGATTGCCCTTTTCTTGTGGCACTTATTATTGCATAAATATCAAGATTCACCATTTTCATTATTCTCAATAGAAATGTGTCTTAATAGCAGACTTTTAAAAACTGATGAAATCTAGTGATACAAAGCTATGCATAACACCATACCTATTTGTTTTTTGAATATCTTACCAGTAATTGATGATGTATAATTGCTGTTATGGTTAAGTTGCAATAGGTGATCTGTTTTGTGTTTTAGTTATGGGGCATATCCCTTAAATCAGAGCTGGAAGAAACTTCTACCTTCTATTCTTTATTTTATGTTTTCTGAAGTAATGCAGATTAGACTTTCGTTCTTCATTTTACGTTTCTGTTTTTTTTTAGGGTTCTTATTGTGCACTTTTAAAATTTCTTTTTCAATAGGTACCAGAGCACTTGATCTTTGTGGGATTGTGTGAGAGAAAACAAGCATGAAAGCCGCACTGTAAGACGTAAACGCTTCTATGGCATTGGGCATATATCTCCTTAAGTCAGAGAGTAGGTAAAAACTTCTGCCTTTTGTACTCTTAAATTATGTTGGCCAAAGTCCTATTTTGGTCCCTCTTGTTTGCTCAAATTCTGTTTTGGTCTCTCAAATTTTTTTCGTTCCGTTTTGGTCCCTCATGTTTGCTTAAAGTTTCGTTTTGGTTCCTCATGTTTGCTCAAAGTTCTGTTTTGGTCCCTCGAGTTTTCAAAAAGTTCCACCGTTAGTCCCTAACTCTTTTCCATCCACTTTTTCCGTTGAAAAAAAGGAAAAAAAAACTTTCATCTATTTTTCTCTTTTGCATTAAGGTCCTTCCCTTTGGTAAAAGAGCAAAATTGTTGGGAGATGAAAGTTATTTTTTTTCCCTTTTTTTAACAGAAAAAGTGGATGGAAAAGAGTCAGAGACTATCGGTGGAACTTTTTAGAAACTTGAGGGACCAAAACAGAACGAAAAAAACTTGAGGGACCAAAACGGAACTTTGAGCGAACATGAGTGATCAAAATAGGACTTTGGCCTATTATGTTTTATGAAGTACTGCAGACTAGAATCTCCCTCATTTCATTTTTCTAATTATTTTAGGTTCTTCTTCTGCACTTCTAAAATACCTCCTTCAAAAAAGCATTCAGATTCAAATCAAGATTATATCTTGACTGACGCTTTGTAAATAACAAAAATGAACTCTAGCAGGACAGAAGTAAGAGTGAGAGTGAGAATTAGAACAGATCAACTAAATATAGATCAGTGCATAGATAAAAGAGATATTGCAATCACAAGTTCAGTAATTTGAAGTTGAAATTATCTGTTCTATTCCACATGGAGTAGTGCTAAACCATTTCCTTTCATTTGTCTGAGTTCTAGGATTCTACCTTGCGTCAAAAATACTTAGGGACATCTCATTTGACGAAAACTGATCGCCATTTCTAGGTGAAGAGTTTGCTTCTGGTAAATCCAGTCCAGTGTAAAATCCAGGAGCCTTGGGATCTGGTAATAATTTCTCACCATTCAACATAAGAACCACAGATGGCATGTCTGGCCTGTCGTCTGGTTTTTGTTGAACGCATAACAATCCCACATGTATGCATCGTATAACTTCAGAAGCAACAAACTTGTCACCTAAGAATTCATCTATAAGTTCCAAGGACCTCTCTTCAGTCCAAAGTCTCCATGCCTGAAGTCATAGGAATTAAAATGGTTACTAATTAATTTCATTCTGTTATGTTTTGACTATTCAGATAGGTAGTGAGTTAGGTAGTGATAGTGATTGCACTTACATATCCAAGAAGGTTGAGGTTGTTTACTGGATCAGAATATACCCTATTCTTCTTTCCACTTACCATCTCTAATATTATTACACCAAAACTGAAGACATCAGATTTGATTGAGAAATGCCCATGTACAGCATATTCTGGAGGCATGTAACCGCTAGAAGCATCATTTGGCCATAAAAAAAATAAAAAATTAAAACACCATTACATAAAAACTAAAAGGCAAAAGTATTGTTTTGGTCCCCAAACTTAACATCAATTGTCAATTTCGTCCTCAATCTTTTTTTGCGGTCAATTTCGTCCCCAATGTTTCAAATTTTGGTCAATTTTATCCTTTTCTCTTACTTTAACCAAATATTAACCATAGAATTTACGTGGCTAATGACAAATAATGTAAAATTATAAGAAAAAGAAACTCAAATCTTTATCTAGATTGAAAAACAAGATAGAGTCTGTCGTTAATTTATTGAAAGAAGTTAGTCAAAAGATAAAATTGACCAAAAAGTGAAATATTAGGGACGAAATTGACCGCAAAAAAATATTGGGGACTAAATTGACAGTTGGTGTAAAGTTTGGGGACTAAAAGGGGGCTTTCACCAAAACTAAAACTGACGTGGATTCAGAGCCTTGCTCAGTACTTACTATGTTCCAACCACCTTGTTTGTGTTGGCTTCTATCTGATCTACTTCAAAAGCTCGAGCCAAGCCAAAGTCAGAAATTTTCGGGTTCATATGAGCATCAAGAAGAACATTACTCGTTTTGAGATCTCTGTGAATGATTTTTAATCTAGAATCTTGATGAAGATAGAGAATTCCTCGAGCAATGCCTCCAATAATGTGAAAACGTTTTGCCCAATCTAAGAGCTGGCTTTGAGTTTCATCTAGTCAATGTCATTTACACATTTAGTACTACAACAATCACGACAACATTTACAGTTAAAATAATCATATAAAAGATGCTACAACTATCAATAGTTTAAGACGGTAAAGAAACATACCAAAAATAAAGTAATCCAAGCTCTTGTTCCGCAAGTATTCATAGATCAACAATTTTTCTCCCCCTTGAATGCAGCAACCAAGAAGCTTGACCAGATTACGGTGTTGAAGTTTGGCAATCAACACAACTTCATTTTT
>QANZ01038346.1:0-31900 GCA_003254925.1 Chamaecrista fasciculata
AACACATAAATAAAATGATTGGCCCTAGGGCACAATCTCCATCACACATATCTTACGGTTTGGAAGTCTTCTATTAATGGAAATTTCAACTTTCATTCGGACTACATGTTAGCTCTTAATAGTAGTGGTCTTTCTATCCAACCTTCCCTTAATGTCGATTGGGTTTGGAAGAGTGTCTGTCATATAAGAAAACAATTCTTCTTGTAGAAAATTCTCATGAATGGTCTGCCTGTCAATGATTTGTTGGTTTCTAGGGGTTTATCTAAACAAAGGTAAAAGTAAAGGAAAAGATATGAATGATTCATGTATTTTCCATTACTACTCAATCGAATATATACAATTACATGAGGTAAAGGAAGGACACGTGGTATAAAGCCTATTGGCTAGATCAAAGACTAAAAAGCTATGAGCTGAACAGTGAATAACAAAAAGCTGAGAGAAAAGAATATACATGGAAATAAATGCAGCCTAACTAATCCTAAACTAATCAAGGTAATAAACACTAATATATCTGTAATGAAACTTTACATCCCCTCCTCAAGGTGGAGCTTATTGTGAAGCAAGGCCCAACTTGGACACTAAAGATAGGAATTGAGGCTTAGAGAGAGATTTAGTGAAAAAATCTGCCACTTGCAGCTCGGTTGGAATGTGTTGTGGCGGTATAAAATCTTCTTTGCATTTGTCTCTAATTACATGGGAGTCCACTTCTATGTGTTTTGTTCTCTCGTGATACACATGGTTTGCTGCTATATGTATGGTTGACTTGTTGTCACACCACAATGGAATAGGTGTTGCAACTGGAACTTGAAAATCTTGTAGTAAATAATTGACCCATTGAAGCTCACATACAGTGTTGGCCATACTTCTATACTCTGCTTCGCAGGAAGATCTAGATACAGTAGGTTGGTTTTTTGTTTTCCCTGAAATGATGTTGGGTCCTAATAAGATGCAATATCTTGTTAAGGATCTTCTAGTAATAGGGCAAGTTGCCAGTCACTGTCACAATAGGCCTCTAACTTTAATTCTAAAGTTGAATGATAGAAGATACCAATAGATGAAGTGCCCTTCAAGTACCTTACTACATGTAAAGCAGCTTCCATATGGGTGTCACATGGCTCTCCTGCATACTGACTTAACTGTTAGACTGCATATGTAATGTCAGGCCTAGTAAAATTAAGGTATAGCAGTCTTCCCACTAACCTATGATATTGATCAACTTCAATAAGAGGCTTAGAATCCTGCTGAAACTTAAAACCTCTAGGCATAGGTGTGTCAGCTGGAATAGCATCCTGTAGATGTGTGTTTTGCAATAATATCAGCAATATATTTCTTTTGGCAAATGAAATTACCATCTCCACTTCTTGCCAATTAAATACCTAAAAAAGTACTTGCCATACCCCATATCTTTAATAGTGAAAAGAGTATCAAGGTGTTTTTTAACAGCAACAATGTCACTTTCTGAGGATCCCATGACTAAAACATCATCCACATAAACTATTAGAGCCATAAAATCTCCATTTCCTGACACTAATGAATAGAAAGTGATTGATCGAGCCGGTTTATACCATGCTATCTACAGGTCTTTGGATGTGTTTTATGATTTTTTTATAACCTATATTAAGTGTTTTAGGCCTATAGATATGATAATTGTTGCATTGAGATCACAATTGCATTTTGGTTCTTTTATCAGTTTTTAGTGTAATTCACTCGTGTTTTAAGTGTTTAATTATATCTTGAGGTTTTACATGTTTATCTTAGTGCAATTGTAAGTTTTTAGGAGCAAACGACCCAAGGATTAAAGTGGAAGAAGGCCGGGATTGAAGCGGAATCAAGTCGGGAGCAAAACGGTGAAGAAACCTCACTTTTAGACCCTCGCCAGTTGTCTCGCTAGATGCACATCTGGCAGTAATCTGGCAAGCAAATTTTCAGCAAGCACCTTAAAATCTCGCCAGTTGTCTCGCCAGATGTGCATCTGGCGAGACATCTGCCGAGTTAGCGAATTCTGCACTATCTTGTTATTTCGGACCCTTTTCAATCCCTAACTTTTATGACTCGAAATTTAACCCTATAAACCCGAAACTTCGGCCCATTTTCGACCCTAATCAGCCACATAAACACTCTATTCATTTGGTCCCTAACACACACTCTTTTCCCATCATCTAACCTAGCCTCCACACTCCCCTTTCATCTCTTTTCACTACCACCACTGTCCATGGCCGAAATTGGAGGAGGAGGGCTCGTCTCCGGCATTTCTCCATCAATGTCCGGCTAGGAAGCTTGCTCGGAGCAAGGAGGATGAGGCTTGAGCACCGATTTCATCGTCTTAGGGAGTTTTTCTACACTTTATCGTCTTTTTACTTAGGGTTTCACTTTTTTTGGTAGACATTGTAGAAACTCTGATGTAATTGATGATTTAGTTAATATTTCTTGAGTTTGAACTCTATTGTATCACACTTTGAGTCATTAATTTGATACTCTATGTTGTTTAGCTCTATCGGGTTGTGATGATTGTGTGATTTATCTTAGTTGATGAATGTATGTTTGTTGATTGAACTAGCTCAAGGAATTGTGACTATTTTGATTGTGGTTTGATTAATTTGGTTAATTAGGGACTTGTTTAAGAACTAATTTATTAAGTTAATTGAACCTTTCTATGAGTTTTCATGGCATTTCAATTTAGTCCTTGTTTGCAAAACTCCCAATATCATTTTGTGCAATGAGAGCCAAATCCATCCATTGTTTCGAGTATTTTCTCCATTTGATCTTTCCAACTTTTAGTTTGTTTTGATTTGTTTTTTTATATCTTTTAGTCCTTAGTTATCTTAGTCCTTTAAACAAACCTTTTACAAATCAATTTTGATAAGTTTAGTGTATAGTTTTATTGCATTTTCATTAGTTCTGGGTTCTTGGAACCGCTCTCACTCCATATACGAGGAGTCCTGAAGAGAATACGACCCGAAAAGTCTATTATATTGCATATTTAGCCGATCTTTTTGGCGCGC
The DNA here is from genome assembly GCA_003254925.1 of Chamaecrista fasciculata. Taxonomy (NCBI): domain Eukaryota; kingdom Viridiplantae; phylum Streptophyta; class Magnoliopsida; order Fabales; family Fabaceae; genus Chamaecrista; species Chamaecrista fasciculata. The sequence goes on from QANZ01038346.1 coordinate 3,003, forward strand.
ATCGCGACGTGCGCGATCAAAAGTGACTGTTTGAACCCAAACTTTATCAACTGAGCAGTAAATTAATAATTCCATTCTCTTGAGGCTTGTTCAAGCCATAAAGAGACCTTTTAGTTTGCATACTTCACCATTTTTACCCTTTACATACCCTTCCGGTGGCACTAAATATACTTCTTCCTTTAGATAGCCATGGAGAAATGCATTGTTTATGTCTAGTTGGTGTATAGGCCAACCCTTAGCAGTGGCAATAACAATGAATACTCTTATAGTAACCAATTTAGCTACTAGGGAAAAAATTTCTATATAATCTACTCCAGCTATTTGATTATACTCTTTTGCGACCAACCTTGCTTTATATCTATCCACAGTGCCATCAGGTTTGAATTTTACCTTGTAGACTCATTTTGAGCCAATAGCCTTCTTCCTTGGTGGAAGTGTGGTGATCTCCCATGTATCATTGTCCTCCAATGCTTGTAATTCTTTCTGCATTGCCTCTACCCATTCCTTCTCTTCAGTTGCTTGTTTATAAGAATATGGTTCCTGCACTTTAGAAACATTAACCACATATGCAACATATGACTCAGTAAAGTTAGAAATATGGGGTTCTTTAACAGATAGATTACAGTTTTAATATTGCATCCAAACAGACTATTTTTTTGGTCGAGTACTAACTCTAGGTGTTGGTGGAGGACATTGAATATTACTAAGACTACTTGATGAGCTGGGTGAATGATCTGTAGAGGAAGTAGAGGAGGAAGGCTGAATAGGAGTACTGGTGAGAGTGTTTAAAGAAGGTGAGGTAAAAGGCGACTTATCATTTAGATCCTGCAAATTATCATGATCAGTATTAGCATAAAAAAATAAAGGTGTGTTAGCTAGAGACTTGTTCACATCCATTTCAATGCTATCTGATGTAATGGGTAGTAAAGGTAGAGGGGTGGCTGTTTTGTCTGTCATAGCAATAGGTCTATCAAAAGGATAAACATTATCATAAAATTGAACATCTCAACTGACATGAATTTTATGGGTATGTAGGTCATACATTTTGTATGCTTTTTGCCCTGTAATGTATCCAATGAAAACACATTTTAGTGCCCTTTCAACAAATTTTTCTTAATGGGGATGGGTATTTGTTGCAAAACACAAGCACCCAAAGAGTTTTAGTCTTGTATAACCAGGTTTATGGCCATTTAACAGTTCAAAGGGTGTTTTTCCCCCAATCACAGCTGAAGGTAATCTATTAATTATATATGTGGCAGCTAATATAGAATCTTCCCTTAATTTTTTTGGCATTTTTGCTTGAAACATCAAGCTTCTAGCTACCTGTAAAAGGTGTTTATGCATTCTTTCCACTACCCCATTTTGTTGGAGAGTGTAGACACAGATCTTTTGATGTAGGATTCCATTTTTCTTGATGATAGATTGACATTCTTGACCAATGAATTCTGTACCATTACCAGTACGTATGATTTTAACACTTTTCTGATATTGATTCTGTACTTGGGTTAGGAAAGAGCTAAGGGTCTGAGGTACTTGCGTTTTATTTTTTAAAAGGAATTTCCAAGTGACTCTACTATGGTCAAATACTATGGTAAGGATGTAATGGCACTGAGTTAAACTGGGTACAGAGTAGGGCCCCCATAAATCAACATGCAACAAATTTAAAAATTTTTGTGGATCGTGTGTGACTTTTATGAAAAGGCATCCTTTGTTATTTAGCTAGATGGTAGATGTCACACATAGGTAGTGATGCAGACATCCGTCGTAAGGTGTAAAACACGTCAAATTAAATTTATACTCGAGCCTCGCAAGTATGAACTATATTGATTAAAATATAGTATAGATGCTTAACCCAAGGTCGAACTCTCGCGGAACTTCGTGGTTAAAGATAACTATTATTTATATGAATGTCTATGAACTTAGGTGAGGCTATAAAGATAATTATGAGAACAATAATAAAAGGAACGAACGATAATGTAAAGGTATCCAAGAGAATAATCATGAATTCTACCATCCTAGTTCATAAAGATATGGGATTAAAGTGTCACTTTAATTATGTAAAGAACCACATTCAAAGATATTATCGAAACTTTGAATATAACTAAGAACAATAGTGAAAGATATCATATTAGGATAGGTAACTCATGCAAAACTGGGTTTATGAGCTATTTGTCAAAGCTCTTCGGGGCAATCTATATTATTGCCACATCGGAACAATAAACAAATATAAGTAATAAAGAAAAATCCTAATTATATAATCTAAGATATGTAAACCACTCTTTAGCAAACCCTAAAGAGCAACTTCATTAATTGTGAGAGAGAGAAACTCCGGGAATGTCAAGGTCTCATTACTTTAACAAAGTTTGATATACCAATTCATATAATTGTACTTCGAAATAAAACACTTAGTTCTAAGAGCAATCAATGAATAAACATAATTAAATAACAACTCCCTGGACTATGAAGAACGATGAACTCCGGCTTCCTTCATGATACTCCTCTAGGATAAGGAACGCTTAGGCTCTCATCATAGAGAAACCTATTGATAGCTACTCTTCTCTACTCTGCCACCAGTTGAGGTGTTGGGCGTTTCTCTATTGTGAATTGGCGAGTTGAGATGTGGAATGAGGCTCTCTATTTATAGTCTTGAGTAGTATGCTTGATCCCCAAGTTAAGGAATGTGGGTCGTTGGTTGGTATCTTGATATCTTGAATCCTGACCATCCAAATTATATCTTGGAGCTTTAAGTTACTTGTTGACGCCATACTCTTCCGTATCTTGGAGCTCAAGTTTACTTGTTGACGTCATATTCTTCTAAGAGTCCTCCGCTGCGAGAATTCCTATTTTGCGCTGGCGGTGCACGTGGAGGCGCAACAATATCTTGTGCGATTTGATATCTTCTCGTTGATTCTAGATGATTCTCATTGGTTAGACCCTGTTTGGATATCTGAAACACTAGATACCCATTAAATAGCACTTATTTATAAAATACAATAAATAAACACTAATTAACCTATTTTATCCACTTTATTATGCCATACCTTGGTGCAGCCCTTAGCATATTAATTGGTCTAATTATAATATATTATTATTATTATAAACACATTAAAAGAAGACCAAATAACTTGTTCACTTTTGGGTTGATCAAATCCTCCACACTTAAGACTTTGCACTCCTGAGCAAAGGTACGAAGTAGAAGAAGAAAGAATATGCCAAAGAATCAAGGAATTTTCCCAAGTTCATGATTCAAGGCTAGCACAAAGTCATAACCTAGAACTCGAGAATTCACCAAGCAAGTAACCTTGTAAAGTAACATAATCTAATTTCTATAAGACCAATTCCAAAAGTGTATTGCTCTCCTCACTAATTGGGTATTTTTCTCTCAAGTAATTCCTTAGACTAAGTTTCTACCATAAGCTTGTAGAAATTCTCAAGGTCTCCACCACAAGTGTTGAATTATCCAAAATCAAGAGGTCTTTAATAGGGTTGTAATGTATGGAAAGGCCATATAAAGTGAAGGTGATAAAAGAAAGGAAATTTGGTGTTAGACTTACAAACTTTCAAATTAGTATACTTGATAACCAACATCCTCATGAAATTCTAATCCTCTTTTTCTAAGGGTAATTGCCAATCTTACTTGAAGCACATATATATGGAGAGTCAATAAGCACAATACTCTCTTCTTTTGATTGATCAATATTTTTCTCTTGCTTTTCTTTTTATTTTGCAAGATACTTTTTCTCCTTTTTCTCTTTTTTTTCTTTCATATATTTTTTTGAATACAATTGGCGAAGCCCAATCCTAAGAGGGATAAGAACAATAAACGAGGACTATGGCAAAAACTTCTACTAAAAGAAATGTTTATAGTCATATTTAAAACACCTAGTTTAAAAGGCTCAAAGGGGCTAACAAGGGATAATGTGTTTATGGCTAGTGTTTGGGATAAAAGGATGAAGAAACAAATGCCTCTATCATATTAAGGATATTTAATCACATAAAGCTTTAACCAAGAATTAAGACAAGTTCTAGAGAAAACAAAACTAAGAGACTAAAATTTCTCTCTAAGTAGATATGTATATTATTATTTAGGTTTAATCTTTCAACTAGGCTGGGTTTCTCTCAAATTGGTCTATAAAAATCAAACAATACTACTAAACTTAGAAAATTACTTAGATTATTATCAGGCCATAGAAAACAACTAAGACTAAACTCTTATCACAAATATGAAATTATTCACTCAAGACTTAAAACATATTAAAAATTCAACTAATTCGAATTCTACTCAAAAAGTGAAAAATAAGAAGTGTAGAAAGTTTAAATCAAGCACTAAAATAGGCGAAAATTTTTGGGTAAACCAAAATGTAAGTTACTCTAACTTACTCCTCTCCCCCACACTTAACCTTAACATTGCCCCAAATGTTAGAATCAAAATAGGAGTAAAGAACTAAGGTAAGAGTGTGAATTTACTCCTCTCGATCCCCCACACTTAGAAGAACACATTGTCCTCAATGTTGAATGTCAATAATAAAAATAAGGGAAGGAAAAGAGGGAATTTAAAAATTGGGAAAACATAATTTGTCAACAAGAATATTTGAGAAGAATGCACATGTTCCATTATTTTTATATAATTTAGTTTTATTTTATTATATATATATATTTTTATTATTATTTTATTTTTTTCAAGTAGCCCAAAAAAATGAATTTGCAAAGTTTACTACTCTCCCACATTTTAAAGCTTGCTTGGTGTCCTCAATGTAAGAGAACAATGAATAAAAAGGGGAAATAATAAACAGGGCAAAAATAAATTAATTGCAAAAGGGGCTTTGAAGAAAAAGACAGAAATTCCTTTTTCTTGACAGGAAGAAAACATAGTTTTTAAGAGTTCATATAATAATGATCAGGGAGTGTGAATCAATCAAAACAAAACAAAACAAAAAAAACAAAATCATAAAGACGAAAATTTAAAAACTGAAAACAATAAGATAACTTGGTCTGATCCAAACTGATCAAATCACTTTGGTCAACCAAACGAAAACGAAAATAAATAAAGTAAAATACTAAAAGCAATAAAAACTAACCTACTGGAGTTGTTTCTTCCCCCACACTTATCTCGCAAATAAAATTGAAAATGATAAATAAGAGATAAGTGGGAAGAAGAAACAACTTGAAGCTTAATCTGACTTCAAATTCTCTTTGCAAATCCAGAGGGGCAGGAGACGTCAGTGCTCGAGGGAACGTGTGAAGTTCCCTTCCCTCTGGTCAGCGTGCTCCTCTTTAATAGTTTCCTTCACACCTATACCACATAAAGAAATATAATTATAAATAGAGGGTGATGTGGGAATAGGGTCAGGAATAACAAAATCAATATGAGCGAGAGGAGGCTTCTCTATTTCAAGTTGCTCGCAAATTTCTTGCGAAGGTGGATTCTCAAATTCTTCTTTTAATTCTTCATCTTCGTCTAGCACCTTGTTCTGGGACACTTCAGCAGCTTTCAAGGTGTTGTGATCCATGGTGAGCCAATCATCAATTTCTTGACAATCCTCACAAGACTCGCTACTCCCACAAGTACATCTAGAAGTGGGCAAAGGGGCATCAAGGAAGAAATCATCACATTTAAGAATATCAAAATCTTCCATTCCAATTTCTTCTTGTGTAATGGGCTCTTCCATTGTACCTGTATCATCACAAGAAAAGGAAAGAGGGGTAACAGAAACAGAATGATCAAACAAAGTCGTGTTACCTCCATATTTGATACTTTCCTCGGCTAATTCTTCGTCTCCTTCAAGATTTTCTTCTACTTGCTCCAACATCTTGCCATTTCGTTTACTCATAATCTCGTTATATGCGTCAAGTACTGCATCATGACCATAGTTATGAAATGTGGTTTCGGGGTCGTGGTCATGATTGCGATCGAGGTAATCCATTAAGTCAGAGTAACTGACATAAGTATCACTAGGTCCAATAGGATTGAGTTGTTGTGTGTCATCCCAATCCTCATCGTCACTATCTTCCTCGTCTGGCTCCCATTCCTCATCTGTGATGGAATAGAGCATTGAAGTTTCCTCAAACTCCAAATCAATACTTTCTGCGCACCGAGATTTAATCACTTCCAATTCAGGGTGAGTTAGGAGGTCAGGTACGAGAGTAGGATAGTCGTTGCATGCAAGAATATTAGGTATGTGAGTAGTAGTTTTGTCTTGCATCTCATGGTTCTCCTCGTCATGTTGTTGACCTACATTATCACAAGAGAAAGAAGAGCAGGTAACAAAAGGAATACTATTAATATTGTTACCCTCATTATTGCTATCTTCCTCGTACGATGGTGTACTCTCCTTGACTTGTTGATCATCTTGTTGATGGCTATCGTTGTCTCCACCTTGGTCACTTTCTTGACACTCAACCGTCCTTGATTGCAAGGCAACATCCTTTTTCTTTTGGATTATTTCATTAACGACATTCATTAGCCGCTCATGGCTTTTGTACAATTCTGCCATTTTGTCTCGCCCGGAGGCTTTCTTTATTGGTCGAGCAACATAGTCGTTGCCACGTTTTGCTGGAAAAGTATCAAGTTGGTGTTGTCGAGCTTGACTTCTTCTATCAATGGATGCATTTCCAGCTAGGTATTCTTCCCACATCTTCTCCATGGCAATGGCCCACTCTTCCATTGAGCAGCCTGGTCTCGGAGTTGTGTAATGAAAATCCAGACTATCGAGATCTCGATATCGGTCTTCGTAGCCATCGGGCCTAAGGGAGCAAGATTGACTAGGAGAACAATAATTAGAAGAATCATTATAAGAAGAATGATTACAATTATAAGAATTGGAAGAATTATAGCAATCATAATCATTATAAGAAGATTTATTATAAGAAGAAGAATTATAATAATTATAATATTCATTTGGAGAAGTAATTCGTCTAGACATCTAAACGAAATATTTCTCAACCACCTAAGAAGAAATGAATTTAATAAAAAAAACTTGGGAAAATAATAAATAATTATTATTTTATTTAAATTTTAAAATTCTTTAAATTTAAAATTTTTTTATGAATATATATATATATATATTTTTAAATAAAATAAATTTGAAAATAGATTTTTATTTTCGAAAATTCAAAATAAGAAATAATTTAAAAAAAAAATTTTCAACTTAAATATTCAAGAGTCTAGTCAATAATTAAATCAACAAGAATCTTTCGTTTTTAAATTTTTTTTAAAAATTTCGAAGATATATATATATAAAAAAATAATTTTTTTAATTTAAAATTTAAAATTTAAAAATTAAATTTCAAACTTTAAATTTAAAATTTTTTGAAAATATTTTTAAATAAAAATAAATCTATTCTAGAAGATTCAATCAAGAATTAAATTGAAAAGATTATCATATCTTGAAATCAAATAGAAAATATCAAATCAAGAATCAAATTAAAAGAATCTTGAAAGAATCAAGATTTGAAATTTAAAATATTTTTATTTTTATTAAATATTTTATCATAAAGACCTAGTCAAGAATCAAATCCATAATCAAGTTAAAGAAAGAGTCTTGCTAGAATCAAGATTTAGGAAACTATATATTATTTATTATTTATTTTTTTTATAAAAATGAAAATTTGGAAATAATTAATAATATCTTAAATTTAAAAATCTTATTCTCAAAAGATATAGTCAAGAANTAAAATTTAAATTTTTAAAATTTTCGAAATATATATATTTTTATAATTAGTGAAAAACAAAATTAATAAGGAAAAACACAATGTAGATGCAATCCTACTATGATCCTATATCTAATGCAATTATAATATGAAATTATATGAATGCAAATCCCGAATTCAAAGAATTCACACAAATAATAACCGTTATCCTTAATTAGAAGTTTCCAGGCAACAACGCCAAATTTGATATGAACACCCGTTGTAAGGTGTCAAACACGTCAAATTAAATTTATACTCGAGCCACGCAAGTATAAACTAAATTTATTAAAATATAGTATAGATGCTTAACCCAAGGTCGAACTCTCGCGAAACTTCGTGGTTAAAGATAACTATTATTTATATGAATGTCTATGAACTTAGGTGTGGCTATAAAGATAATTATGAGAACAATAATAAAAGGAACGAACGAAAATGTAAATGTATCCAAGAGAATAATCATGAATTCTACCATCCTAGTTCATAAAGATATGGGATTGAAGTGTCACTTTAATTATGTAAAAAACGACATTCAAAGATATTATCGAAACTTCGAATATAACTAAGAACAATGGTGAAAGATATCATATTAGGATAGGTAACTCATGCAAAACTGGGTTTATGAACTATTTGCCAAAGCTCTTCTGGGCAATCTATATTATTGCCACATCGGAACATAAAACAAATATAAGTAATAAAGAACAATCCTAATTATATAATCTAAGATATGTAAACCACTCTTTAGCAAACCCTAAAGAGCACCTTCATTAATCGTGAGAGAGACAAACTCCGGGAATGTCAAGGTCTCATTACTTTAACAAAGTTTGATCTACCAATTCATATAATTGTACTTCAAAATAAAACACTTAGTTCTAAGAGCAATCAATGAATAAACATAATTAAATAACAACTCGCTAGACTATGAAGAACGATGAACTCCGTCTTCCTTCATGATACTACTCTAGGATAAGGAACGCTTAGGCTCTCATCATAGAGAAACCTATTGATAACTACTCTACTCTACTCTACTCTGCCACCAGTTGAGGTGCTGGGGCGTTTCTCTATATTGTGAATTGGCGAGTTGAGATGTGGAATGAGGCTCTCTATTTATAGTCTTGAGTAGTATGCTTGATCCCCAAGTTAAGGAATATGGGTCGTTGGATGGTATCTTGATATCTTGAATCCTGGTCATCGAAATCATATCTTGGAGCTTTAAGTTACTTGTTGACATCATACTCTTCCATATCTTGGAGCTCAAGTTTACTTGTTGACGTCATATTCTTCTAAGAGTCCTGCGCCGCGAGAATTCCTATTTTGCGCTAGCGGCCCACGTGGAGGCGCAACAATATCTTGTGCGATTTGATATCTTCTCGTTGATTCTAGATGATTTGCATTGGTTAGGCCCTGTTTGGATATCTGAAATACTAAAAACCCATTAAATAGCACTTATTGATAAAATACAATAAATAAACACTAATTAACCTATTTTTATCCACTTTATTATGCCATACCTTGGTGCAGCCCTTAGCATATTAATTGGTCTAATTATAATATATTATTATTATAAACACATTAAAAGAAGGCCAAATAACTTGTTCACTTTTGGGCTGATCAGATATATTAGAGTTGTTTTCAATTTCAGGTATGTCAATTTTAGTCCAGATAGACTGAGGACAATGACCAAGTCTCTTATGCCATGTAAAATCAGATTTCTCATTCATATTGCATGGTGCATTACAACTCATGATAATTTTTGCAGAATATAAACTACTGTAAATGGAAGCTAGAGCTTTCTTGATTACATTGGGGGTAAGAGGACTGTGGTTCTAAGATGTATAAGTTATCCCTAATAGCTGCAACAGCTATCACTTCTTCACTCTTCGAGTCCTGCACAATGCGGTGATGTTTAAGAAAGGTAAGATGTAAACCTGAGTGTCTCACCAGTTTGTTTACAAAAAGTAGGTTGAAATTGAAAGTAGGAACATAGAACACATTTTCAATATTTAATTTAGAATGTAGAGTGATTCGACCCCTTTTTTTAACAAGTTTGGTGTTAGAATAAGGTAAATGAATTTTTATAGGGGGTTGTACTAATGTAACATGTTGCATAAGGTTAATATTGGAGCTCATGTATGATGAAGCTCCTGTATCTATAATCCATGGACCACAATCCATAAACATATAGCTAGAAGAGGCCATACCTGCATAATCAATTACATTAGCATAATTGACCTGTTCATCAACTTGCTTACCCTTCAGCATCCTTCCCATTTATTCTCGAATGAGATGGGAAACCATCGAAGCTAGTTCTTGCCTGCCGCCAACTTCCTTAGCATTCAAATCATCAACCACTGAGCTTGCACCAACCATATTAGCTGAAACCTTTTTGGTTGTGCCACTCGTTTTTCATTCTTTAAAATCCTTGAACCAATCCGGGTAGCCATGAAGCTTGAAGCACACATCCTTGGTATGTCCTGCTAAATGGCAATGATCACAGTACCTATCGCTTTTCTTGTCTACTCTCTTCTTCTTTCCAGCTCCTTTGCCATCACCTTCCCACTTGGGGGCACTAGACTTTGCTAGCATAGCACTAGCTTCTACCGATGGTGTCGAATAGCATTGAGTCAGATTTTTCTGACTCTCTGCATGTATGACCGTAGCAAAAGCTTTGCTAACAGTAGGAAGAGGATCTAGGTTCAAAACCTATCCTATAATCATCTCAAAATCAAGTCCCATCAAAAATTGTAGGACCCTAGCAGAAGCAGTAATGTAATTCAACTTAGCAGTCAAATTACAAGAACATCTAGCACACTTACAAGTAGGTAGAGGCACTAATCTGTCCATCTCATCCCAGGTTTTGTGTAACTTACTGTATTAGGTAGTGATAGAGTCAGTCCTTTGTTGATGAGAGCTCATCTCACGCTAGATTTGGTAGAGTTGAGGGCCTGTACTAACCCCATACCGCTCCACAATTTGATCCCAAAGGTTCTTGGTGGTAGCACAATAGATGAGTGTGTCAGAAATGTCTTTGGTGATCCATAACTTCACCATCGAGTCTACCTTCTTCCAGCGTTTGAATTCAGAATCATCAGTAGGAGGGGGTATTGTGCCATCAACGAAGCCAAAATTGTATTTGGCTTTAAGGGATGTTCGAACTGCAATACTCCAAGTTAAATAGTTCGAACCTGTCAAATGAGCTGTAATCAGCGCCATGCCAGGATGATCCCGAGTTATGCAGGGTAAGAGGTCCATCTTCAACTCGTGGGGTATTGGCGCTTCCAGAATCAGGGGATGCGACACTCTTGTTGCAATCAGATTCTGCCATGACTCCGAGAAAAGAAGAAATGGAAGAACGAAATGCAAGCAAGAAGAAAAAGCGGAAATAAGAACGGAGAAACTAGCAGAAAAAGAGTTATTTCTGCTCTGATACCATGAACAAAGGTAAAAGGCAAGGAAAAGATATGAATGATTCGTGTATTTTCCATTACTGCTCAATCGAATATATACAATTACATGAGGTAAAGGAAGGACACGTGGTATAAAGCCTATTGGCTAGAGCAAAGACTAAAAAGCTATGAGCTGTACAGCAAATAACAGAAAGCTGAGAGAAAAGAATATACACGAAAATAAATGCAGCCTAACTAATCCTAAACTAATCAAGGTAATAAACACTAATAAATCTGTAATGAAACTTTACATTATCTTTAAATCCTTTATGCACTCTTTGTGGTCAAGCTAGGGAATCTACTCAACATGTTTTTTGGGAATATCAATTGACTTCTATTGTGTGGCAAGAAGCTTCAAAGTTCTCCATTTTCATTCCCAATTTTAGTTTCAAAAACTGGTTATACAGTAATTGCTCTTCGAGGACTATTAATTCACTTAATATTCCTCATGGTTGCTATTTCATTTACATTCTGTGGAATATTTGGTGTATGAGGAATCTCAAAGTTTTTCATTCAGCTCCTTGTTTTGTTCCTCCTGTGATTGCTAATGCTAATAACCAAACTTCTGAATGGTTCTTTCTTGGTGGCCCAAATCTTCTCTCTGAACCTAACTGCATGAAATTGATATGTTGGAAACCTCCTGATGGTGATTGGATTATATTTAATTCACATGGGTCTTGCTTTGATAGTAAAGATGGTATTGGTCAAATTGCTGCAGGTGGTTCTTTTAGGAATGCACAAGGAAATTGGATTAAAGGGTTTTCTTGTTTTCACCATGTTGGTTCTAGTTTGTTAGTTGAACTTTGGGCTATTTATATTGTTACTATTATTGCCAAAGAGTCTGATCACAATTATCTCATCATTGAATACGACTGTCTTTATGCAATTAATCTCTTGAATAATGTTATTGACCATTCCACACATCATTATGCTACTCTCATTAATCTTTGCAGGTTCGGTTTAACCTCCTTTGTTGAAGCTAAATTGGTTCATATTTTGAGAGAGGGAAACAGAGTAGCTAACAAACTAGCAAATTATGTAGGCTAGAATCGTGTGGATCTGATTGTTTTTTATGCCATACCTTCCTTTTTTATTTTGGATGTCATGTATGACTATTTGGGTGTTGAATTCCCCTGCAGAATAGGTACGTGGGATAATTTGTATTCTGGACCTTGATGTATTTTTAAATTTTCTCCCTTTCTACGAAAAAAAATTCTATATGATGAGCATTCTTTTCAAAACTTTTGGAGTTTCTTATTAGAATTTTGTTTCCCATGTCACTCTAATTTTTTTTCGCTTTAATATCTTCCTTTAGTAAAAACAAATGTCTTGAGTTTCTTTAATTAAAAGAAAGATCAAAAGAAATGAAGACAAGTGAAAACGTTGGCCAACTAAATAAAGAGTCATGAATAAAGACTCAAGAGTAAAAATGAAAAGAAAATGCTTGGGCTATTCCTTGGCGGTTTGAGGATGAAAGTTGTTTCAAGAGTGGATGCATAGTTTTTAAATACAAATTTTGGAAGTTGATTGTTGTGAACTTAAATGATTAGTTTTCCTTCATATTACAAGCTTTGAAATCCTCTTGATTTGCTTTACATAAATTGTATAGTTTAGTTATCTCTTTAATCTATAGGGCATTATATATGTTATTACTGCCATTTTATGAATTTGGTTGAGTTACCTTTATAGTTCTCTTGCATTCTTGATTACCTTTCTGTTTGATATTTTTGTCTAGGAGTGCAAAGGTCTAAGTATCAAAAAATTTGATATAACCAAATATTATCATTCTTTCTAGTGGCATTTCATGATTTTTTATAATGATTATTAAGTTTAATTGCATGATTTAGCATTTAGCTATAATAATTTAGATATATTTGTGTGATTTTCTCGAATTTTAGTTTATATGAATTTGATATTGTGAACTTGAGATTTTATAAGTTTTATATTATATTTTTAGGTTAGATGGAAGCCTAACTTGAAGAAAATCAATCACAACAAATGGATTGAAGATAACAAGAGATCGATAAAGGAATGAAGAATAAAAAACCTTGCAACCCAAGGCACAAATTGGCCACAACATTTGCTACGAGGCACTCTAGGCATCCACATTCTAGGGGTACATCTAGTCAAAGTTAATAATATTTGCTCAAGTGCTAAGTTTTGTCTCGTACTCATTTTGGCTACTCGACCTAACCCAACTCAACTCCTGAATGCTTTGATTTTGAGACTATTTTCCACCTAGGCATTCACATTTGAGTGGGAGGGGGGACGGCTATCACCAGTCACCATTTTCCCATCATCTTCTTTAATTTTTCTATTCTCTTCTCTTACACTTTCATCTTTTTATCCATGGTTGAAATTCGTGTCTTGAAACTTGTCGGGGCTGATTTTCACATTATGAACAACTAGATTTACTTGTCCGAATTTGTAAATTAAGCTGGCCCTAAAACCTCTCCTTCATGAGAGAAAACCCTCTCCGCCATGAGAGTTTTTCTGAGTGAAACTTTGGGTTGCCGCTGTATCAGCGGCGGCGGCCCTCCCTTTGGTTATAGAGTTTTGTGGCGACGACGTTTTGGATCAGGGCTCCCATGGCGGCGTTTTGTGGCAGAGAATCTAGACTAGGAATTCCATGGCGGCTTTTGGCTTCCACAGCGGCTTCCTGGTTTGGTCTGGATTTTTGGGTGCTCTTCCATGGCGTCGTTTCGTTTTATTATCTTATTATTGTTGCTTTGAGTCTCTTTAGGTCTGTTTTTAGAACAATCATTGGGGTTGCCTGCTGTCCAATTTGGAAGGGTTTATCTCTTTTAGATGACTTTATTTATGTTTCCTATTTTTTAGATGGTTGTAGCTTTAGTTGGATCCCTAGACCCGCTATCTTGGTAGTTGATTATCTTGTCAATTTGTCTAAAATGAGGATGGGTCCTCTTGGATGAGATGTAAACCCCACACTTTCGTCAGTTGATATCCTGTCTAGTATTGTTGTTTATGCTAGGGAGAGATTGGCCATTTTTACTTCGTTTTCGTTTGTATTGTGCTTTGCCTTGCTTTTGAATGAATTATGTTTCAGGCTAAAAAAAAAAAAATTACTTGTCCAAATAAGGATCAATGAAGACTCGAGCTTGGTTCATCTTGTACAACTTTGTTTTAGCTTTATTTTGTTTTATTAGTTTATATTTGTATGGTTAGTGTGATATTTGTATTTATAGGATGTTATTTTAGTTTGTAGTATAGTAATGATAAAATATTAAGGGTAAATTGCACTTTGGTACCTTGTGGTTTGACCCTATTTCACTTTGGTACCCTGTGGTATTCTCCATTAACACTTTGGTACCCTTTGGAGCTATTTTGTAATTTTAACCATAATAAATTTTACAAAAATTACATATTGACCCCAAAAAAATTTTAAATTTTTCATTTTAGTCCCTATATAATATGTATCCAGGGACTTATTTGTAATTTTTTGAAAATTTTTTGGGGTCAATATGTAATTTTTGCAAAATTCGTTATGGTTAAAATTACAAAATAGCTCCAAAGGGTACCAAAGTGTTAATGGAGAATACCACAGGGTACCAAAGTGTCAAGTTTCAAACCACAGGGTACCAAAGTGAAATAGGGTCAAACCACAGGGTACCAAAGTGTAATTTACCCAAATATTAATTGTTAATTATTTATTGATAAAGAATTGTTAATTAATTGTTAATTATTTAAATTCATGATGTAAAGCAATACAATACACATATTAGGGTTCTGGCGATGACGGAAGAACACAGGGTTCTGGCGACTGAAGAACAGGATTTACTTGAAAGAAGTAATTGCAACTTTACAGATAATGCTCTCTATGATCCTCGAGGAGGTCTCGATGAGGTTATGGGGGACAAGGAGAACACGGCTGGTTCTCAACAGCGTACCCTTTTGTCGTATAGGGATAAATTGCTCGGATTTAATGGGATCAAGATTGATAATCGGGAGACTGAATCTGAAGCGGGAGACTTACCAGATTTGGATATGGATGAAGAGTTTGATGAAGATGCTTATAGGGAAAAACAGGCCAAGGTTGATTGGCCAATTATACCTGTCACAAATCAGGAAAAGCGGGTTATGTATGCCCCCTGGAAGAACACAGTGATTATCAATTTGCTAGGGAAACGAGTTAGCTTCCGTTTTCTCTTAGCCCGTCTCCACAGGATCTGGTCTGGGATTCAATTTAAGATAGTGGACATTCCTAATGATCACTATTTGGTGAAGTTTTATAATGAGAAAGATCATGACTTCGCCCTTCAGGAGGGCCCGTGGGTGATTGCTGACCATTACCTGGTTGTACAGAGATGGAGACCACGTTTTGATCCTTTTGACAATTCAGTGGGGAGGATGGCTATTTGGGCCAGAGTTCCGAGAATTCCTATCGAGTACTTTGAGAAGCATTTTATATGGAAAATAGGTAATTTTATTGGCAAAACCTTGAAGGTTGACCCTAATACCATCAAGCAGATACATGCCGATGCCACTGAAGAGGAGGTGAACAGGGGTCGTTTCGCCAGAATATGTGTCGAAATTGATTTCCGTAAAAAACTTGTCTCTAAAGTGGAAATTGAAGAGAAGATCTTCGCTGTTGAATATGAGGGATTACACTCCATCTGCTTTGAGTGTGGGAAGTTCGGCCATAAAAAAGACAACTGTACGTCGGTGGTAACTCAGAAATCCGCCAACAATGAATCCACTCCTGCTGAGGGATATATGCCACCTCTAGGTGCGAAGGTCTCTGTTAACTTCAACAGTACTTTGAAAGAGAAGCCGATCAGCGGAGATGAAGCTTTTGGTCCTTGGATGTTGGTGAAGAGAAATAACCGAAGAAAGCAAAACAATAACTTACCGGACAGGGAGAAAGTTCCGGCAACGGAGAACTATGCCGACAGACGGAACGGTGCTGACGTGTCAGGCGAAACTCGCACAGGGGACAAGCATATTAATTCAGGATCAAGATTTACGGCGATTTCCGAGATTTCCGAACATACAGATATGGAAGTTCTTGATACGGGTAAACAGGAGGTAAATGTGCAGATTATTGCGGCGGATTCGGTTCCCTCTACGTCGGGATTTGGTGCGGATTCTTCGATCAACCGTAAGGGACCTCAATCAGGGAGAAAGAGAAGCAACACTGATGGAATGTCAGCAATAAAGATCCAAAAATCCACGCTGTCTTCTATTAATGGAGGAATTCAAAAGAAAGATTCTAAAACTATTGCTTCTGCTGTTGGGAAGGAGAATAAAGGGAAGATGGTTCGTGTGGGCCAAGGAGGAGTGGGGCCCATCCATGCAATTAAGACGCCTAAAGGTGGTAGAAGCAAAGGGATTGTGATTAAAGATGTTTTGGGCCCAAGAAATGAGTTGCAGCCCATTAGCAACTTATCTCTCCACAATGCCCAACATTCTAATAAGCCACCTGATGATATTGGACCCGTACCCAACAATCACAAAAAATCGTTGGATCCCATGCTGGAGATTATGAAATATGCTAGTCCTATGACTAATGAGGAGGAAGCCGCTTTTTGGGATGCTGCAGGGGCCGTGAGGGTCCATGGAAATAATCTGTAAGCTTATGCTTCCCACTTTTTTGAAGCTGTTTTTTATGAATCTAGCTACCTGGAATTGCAGAGGGGCGGCGAACCCCATTTTCATTAGACACCTAAAGGAAATGCAAAGGCTGTATAATCTTGGCCTGGTTGCTATTCTTGAACCGAGAATTAGCTGTGATATGAGGGACAAGGTTATCAAGAAAACAGTTTTCGATAGTTTTTTCTTCGTGGATGCCGTTGGTTTTTCTGGTGGAATCTGGTTGCTCTGGTTTAAAGACCTCTGGAATGTTGATATCATTTCGTTTAGTGAATTTTTTATACACTGTAAGATCTCTGAGTACAAGTCCAACAAGGAGTTTCTTTTTACTGCAGTGTACGGAAGCCCAAACGTTTCTAGAAGAAGTATTTTATGGAATGAGTTGGTGAATTTGAGTGTCTCGTGCAATGGGCCGTGGCTTGTCTCTTGAGATTTTAATGCCTACACTTGTGTTGATGACAAAGTGGGTAGTAGTAGACATAACTGGGCTGCGATGACTCAATTTAATGACTGTCTTAATTCTTGTAATATTGCGGATCTGGGTTACAAGGGGCCAAGATTTACCTGGGAGAAAGATAGATTAAAGGAGCGCATTGATAGAGCTTGTGCTAATATTGAGTGGCAGTTGAATTTTCCCGAGGCTTGGGTCGCCAATGGGCTCATGTTCAAATCTGATCACAGGCCTGTCGTCATAAATTTTGGCAGTCCCCCAAACGTTAATAGGGGCCGCAGGCCTTTCCGCTTTCAAGCGGCCTGGATGCTTCATGGTGATTTCAGTGACCTTGTAAAACGTACTTGGGATAATGATGTCGATTGGAAAGATAATAGCGATGCTTTTATCGAGAAGATTTCGTTGTGGAATAAGGAGGTGTTCGGCAATATTTTTCAACGAAAAAATTGTATTTTGAGACGAATTAGTGGCATTGACAGGGCCCTTGAACACAGACGTAGGGAGGACTTGATTATTCTTAGAACCAAGCTGTGGAGAGAGCTTAATGATGTTCTGAAACAGGAAGAGACTCTTTGGCTTCAGAAATCTAGACATGATTGGCTTGCCCATGGTGACCGTAACACACGTTTTTTCCATGCGGCAACTATTATCCGACGGAAGCAAAATCGGATTGTTACCCTCCGTGATGAAAATGGTGAGTGGATTACTGATGATAATGTGCTTATGAATATGGCCATTAATTTTTATAAAGACCTCTTCAATGGGCCTGCTATCTATCCTAATGCTGCTGATTCCTGCCCGGGGTTGCCCCCCCTTGATAGGTCTGACATCATGGATATACAGAGACCTCTCTCTGATGCTGAAATTAAAAATGCAGTGTTCCAAATGGGTCCTTTGAAAGCACCTGGGGTAGACGGTATGCATGCCATTTTTTACCAGACACAGTGGGATGTTGTGGGGCCGTCTGTTTGTAATTTTGTTCGCCGGGTTTTTAGCAATCCGGATGCTATCAAGGAGGTCAACCAGACTCTGCTTGTTCTGATCCCGAAGAAAGACAATCCAGAGTCCTTGAAGGATTTACGTCCTATATCCTTGTGCAATGTTATCTATAAAACAGTCACGAAGGTGCTTGCTAATAGGATTAAGAGACATCTTAATAAAATTATCTCTCCTTCCCAGTGTGCTTTTGTTCATGGTAGACAGGGGAGTGACAACATCATTCTTACTCAGGAGGTGATTCACACCATGAGAAATCTGAAAGGGAAGAAAGGTTACATGGCGATCAAGATTGACTTTGAGAAAGCCTACGATCGTCTAAACTGGAACTTTCTGTATGAGACACTCACTAGTATGGGTCTGGACCATTGGTTTGCTGATATTATTATGGCCTGCAATTCAACTAATGAGATGAAAATCCTTTGGAATGGTGAGACTACGGAGGCTTTCGGTACTTCGCGGGGTATTCGTCAAGGAGATCCTATTTCGCCGTATCTGTTTGTGCTGTGTATGGAGCGGCTTTCTCGAATGATTTCCGTTTTGGTTTCTCAGAGAGAATGGTGTCCTATTAAACTTTCCCGGGAGGGACCCCAAATTTCTCATCTGTTCTTTGCTGATGATCTCATATTGTTCATGGAGGCCTCCACTTCTCAAGTGGAAATCTTAAATAACTGCTTGGATCTGTTTTGTCACTTCTCTGGTCAAAAGGTTAACGCCGATAAGACTAGAATTTTCTTTTCGAGGAATGTCAATCATAACTGTGCTACCCAGATTAGTCAACTTTCTGGTTTTCAACTCACCGCTGACCTCGGCAAGTATCTAGGCGCTCCTCTACACCATGAACGTGTGTCCAAGCGAACTTACCGTTTTGTGGTGGAAAAAGTTCAAAATAGATTGAGTAGTTGGAAGTCCAAAACCTTGTCTTTGGCAGGTAGAGCGGTGCTTGTGGGTTCTGTACTTCAAACTATTCCGGAATATTCCATGCAGACAGCTAAGCTGCCTAGAAGTGTTTTGGAGGATGTGGAAAGAGTGTCTCGTAACTTCTTGTGGGGTGATACGATTGAGAAGAAGAAACCTCACCTGGTGGCTTGGGATGACGTTTGTAAGCCTAAAACAGCAGGGGGTTTGGGCTTTAGGCATCTGAAGGATAAAAATGACGCTCACATGTTGAAAGCGGCCTGGCAACTTTCCACGAATCATGATAAACTCTGGGTGCAGGCTCTTCGGGGCAAGTATAGATGTGGGAGGGATGCCATTCCTGTGATGAAGAAGAGAGCGTCTTGCTCTAGTGTTTGGAAGGGGATCACGTCTGTTTGGAATCTTTTTGAAGATAACATCATTTGGCATATTGGGGATGGCAACTCGGTATATTTCTGGAAAGATCCTTGGGTCCCACGAGTGGGCAGCCTTGAATTACATGTCTGCATGTCTCTTTCGAATGAGGAAAGACACAAAAAGGTTAATGCTTACGTTAACAGTTCGGGTGATTGGAAAATTGATTGCCTGTTTGTTTTGCTTCCTAGAGATATAGTCCTGCACATTCTCAGTCTCCCCACACCGTCTACTGCTGCCGGAAGTGATAAGATTGCTTGGAAACTTTCCAATGATGGTAATTTCAGCATCAGGTCTTCGTATGATTCTCAGAGGCCTTCTGTTAATGCCGCCTTGCTTCCGGTTTGGAAAGCTATTTGGAAGTGTAATGCTCCTCCGAGAGTTCAAACTTTCTTATGGCTTCTTTCTCATGGTAAAATTCTCACAATGAGCCAGCTTTTTAGGCGAAATATCTGCACCACCCCGCTGTGCCCTCTAGGATGCAATCAGGAAGAAAGTATTCTCCATTGTCTTCGTGATTGTGTTACTGCGAACAAGGTCTGGTCCCATTTCATAGCTAGAGATAAATGGGATGTTTTCCATCATGGTAACTTGATGGAGTGGCTTCTAGCTAACCTTAACAACAACTTTGCCAAAAATCAGCTGCTTCATTACCCGTGGGAGGTCAGTTTTGGTGTTATCTGCTGGTGGATTTGGAAGAATAGGTGTACCATTTGCCACGGTGGTAAGGGATTAAACGATGCCGAGTTGTTCCACATATGTTTAACTTGGCTCAAGGATATTGACTTTGCCATTTGTAATGTTGTTAGCAGTAAGAGTTTGAAGAGGGAGATTCTCGTTTCCTGGCAACCTCCTCCCACCGATTGGGTAACCTTCAACACGGATGGCTCTGTTTCTCCTGAGGGTCGGGCTACTGGCGGTGGTGTTCTCAGGGACGATCGTGGCAATTGGATCATTGGATTTGCACATAATATTGGAATCTGCTCTATCAATGTGGCGGAACTCACTGCTATTCTCATCGCTGTGCAGAATGCTCGAACTTTAAATCTCAAAAAAGTCAGATTCGAGACTGACTCTGTTTTTGCAGCTGAAGCTATTCTGCATAATTTGGATCACCTTCATCCTTGCTTCAGTTTGGTTCAACGCATCAGACAGCTATTATTTCTCCCCGACTGGACTTGCAGTGTTTCTCACATATACAGGGAAGCAAACTCCGTCGCTGACTGGCTCGCTAATCTGGCTCATTCTCTTCCGTTAGGAATTAAAATCTTCAACTTCCGTCCTGCTGGTTGTAGTTCTCTGCTGTTTGCCGATATCAGGGGTGTTGGTACCCCCCGTGTTGTCCCGGTGTAGTCTTTTGCTGCCCATCTTTTTCTCACCAAAAAAAAAGAATTGTTAATTAATGTAGCAAAGAATTTGAAACTTAAATTAAAGTCAATTACTAATTAAGTTAATGATTCTGCTTGTGGTCACCAATGTTGGGGTATTCCACGGACACCCCATAATTAACACTACAAGCTTCAAAGCTTAAGTCACAATTCAAGATAAGATTATAGGTAAATGTACTAATTTCGTCCGCAAACTTTACACCAACTGTCAATTTTGTCCCCAATACTTTTTTGTTGTAAATTTCATCTCCAATATTTTACATTTTGGTCAATTTTATCTTTTGACTAACTTCTTTCAATAAATTAATAATAGTGTTATAAACATGCATATATGTGCATGTGATGTGTGGATGACCACATCTATGACAAGTCATTAAGATAAATGGCTATTGGAATCCTTATTCTCTTGTAACATTTCCTTCATGATACTCTTAAGTTCATGGTGTAAGCATTCCCTCATTAGTATGATTTAAGACATATAACTTCCCTCACATTATGGTGTCCTTAATAGCTTGTAACCTACCCACCTTTCTTTATGTCAAGAGTCCTATATAAGGGAGACTTCACTTTGTACATATTGGTGAATGAGTAATGGAATATAGCTTGTAACCTACCCACCTTTCTTTATGTCAAGAGTCCTATATAAGGGAGACTTCACTTTGTACATGTTGGTGAATGAGTATTAGAATAATAAGATGATGGGAGGATGAGTTCTTGAAGAACTACATACATGAATCATATAGAATAGTTCCTGAAGAACTAAGTCTTTCTAAGGACTAATTTGTGTATCTCTTTCTCTCTCTTATATCTATCTCTATATCTTTGTACTTCATAATTTATTTGGTTTACAACACGTTTGTATCTCTTTCTCTCTCTTATATCTATCTTTATATCATTGTACTTCATAATTTATTTGGTTTACAACAAATAGACTACATATTGTTTTTCAATCTGAGTTAGGATTTAACTTTATTTTTTAATCAATTTTACATTACATATAATTAGTCACGTAGATTCTGTAGTTAATATTTAGCTACAAAGTAAGACCAAAAGATAAAATTGACAAAATTGTGAAACATTGGGAACAAAATTGACGATAAAAAAAATTAGAGACGAAATTGACAGTGAGTGTAAAGTTTGAGAACCGAATTAGTACTTTTATCTATGATTATATATATGAAGTTAATGAAAATGAGTGCATATATATATAGTTTTCTAGTAGTTTTATATTATTATATAGGTGAAAATGAGGAAAAAAACAGTCTCTTCATGATGTGATGTCGCTGCTGGGAAATGGAAACGTGTATCACAAATGATGGTATATCTATATAGAGCAAACCTATTAAATTTAGACCGACTCAATTAATTAATTTTTTGACAATAAAAATATATTACTTGGCTCCATATTATTGCAATTGTCAACGATTTGGTCTCGGTGTCAAATTCGGAATCCAAAAAGTACAAATTAAACTCAAAGAGAAAAAATATAAAGTTAGCTCAAATTCAAGAACCAAGTAGTATTGATTTTTCACAAATTCAAATTTATGGACCAAATAGTATTTGATGAACTAGGTTCTGCTCGGGGGTCATTACCTGGTTCAGATGAGGCAACTCTAGGGCGTAGGTTACTTGCAAGTCAATGAACAACATGGGTAGCCCTGTAATTCACCTCTGATGCTAAAGTCAGTAAACTGGAATTGCCAGAGAATATAGACTGAATGTGTCTAAAAGCGTAGCTGATCTGTAAAGAGGTCTAACCATTTTATACTAGGACGGAGGGAGCAATCTCAGGGTGATTTTGCCATTAATGCCCTTTATCTGATTGCGATCTCCATTCCTTCGTTACTTCCATTGTTGGTGATTGATGATTGGTGCCTTGATAATAAGTTGGAGTCAAGGCGCAATCTCAGGAGCGAGATCCTTTGGAGTGAATATCCCGACCTGGATTGGTTCTAGATTGATTCTAGATTGATTCTAGACTGATTCTAGACTGATTCTAGATTCAAACTAGATTGATTCTAGACTGATTCTAGATTGATTCTAGATTGATTCCGGATGTGCTTTCCACTTTCTCTGCTACTCTGTTTCCAGGGGTTTACGCGCCTCATTTCTTTCGGCAGCGTCGTGCCTTCTGGGGCGTCTTGGTTCCATTGGGCCTCTTTTGTCTTGGTCATGTATTGGGCTTGGGGTAATTTCGTCCTTTGGCCTACTTAGTTATTGGGCCTATTATCACTTGTCCCTCCAAAAGAAGTAGATTTTCCTCCCTACCAGTGGAGTCCCTCTTAGTGGCGTTGTCATTTGCTTATTTAATTCCCAAGGCGTTGTATCCTTGGTGTCCACAATCCATTGCCCTTCTTTTGGGATATTCTCGTACTTCTAGTCTCGTGGTTCATGGCGTCCACGGTTTTGGCGTTTTCGTTTTTGTCGTTTTGCTTCCTTGCTGACGTCATGCGTGTCCTTTCATATGCCGCACGTTTTGAAATCGTGGCCACACGTCATGTTGTGATTGGCGCTGGTTTCCTATAATGATGGTTTTTTGGGGATCGAAGAGGGCGCGTTTGAAGTAGTTTTTTGGTTTTTCGAATTGCTTTTTTCCTTTTTCGAACCACCATTTTTCTTCTTTCCACCTACTTCTTCGTTTTTGCTGCAAATTTTCCCTCACTCTTTCGCTTTGCTGTAATCACTTTCTCCACCATTGCTGTGTTCGTGTTGCTTATTCGGAGCTTGCTTTGCGAACATTGTCAGGTTGCTCGACACCGGGTGAGTTCTTCGGTTTCCTTTCCGTTTTGATTTTGTGCTTTGCGATTTGTCTCAGATTTTTCTAATTTGCTCGTTGTATTTTTGTGTTCTTTAAAGCTTTCAGAGTTTTGGACCCTTAGTTCTTCGTTGCGAGTTTGGATTCTTTGCTCTTTGCTTCTTGCGCTATGGATTTTGACCCAAGTAAGTACCTCGAAAACTCTCCTCCTCCTTCTTCTTCTTCTTCTTCTTCGTCTTCGTCTTCTTCTGGGTTTGGGTCTGGGTTTAGTGATCAACCACAACTAATCGTCATTTATTTTTCAAATTATCCCTTTTTCCCCGATGGTGTTTTGCCTGTTTTCACTGGTGACTGGAGGAAGATCCTTCAATCTCCTGGTTATAATTACTGTGCCTCTTTCTCCTTCTCCAATGGATCGAGTGATGGAGATTGTGCCCTAGGGCCAATCATTTTATATGTATGAACATATTGTTTGACTGATTTATGAATGATAAATTATGTCGTTATCATATTATTAGCATGTTTACTACGATAACAATCCTTGATTAATTATGTGATAATTATTCTAAATTGTCCTTGGTCGATTATTCACATGGGAACGTGAATGAACTAAGACCAGCATGACTTCGATGTATAGAGATACACGCATGTGATGCTTCTCGAGAGTCATGGTGTAATTATGTAATGGGTTACAAGTTGTTGGACCGACCCGGAGAGTCCTGCATGGGTTTAGTCATGAGCTAGTCTCTCCTGTACACCTGTCACGATGCCTTTAGACTTGAGGTCTTCATTATTCCGGCGTTGTAGATGCTGACTTTGGTCTAGTCCAACGTTGCTCGTAACAGGGTAGCCATACAGGCTAGGTACGGGTTTAGTTGTTTGCCGTGCTGAGGAATGTGGTTGACCAATAAGGAATTTTGTCCCTCATTAAGTTGAGAGATATTTGACTGGGCCCCTCGATGAGTTTGTCCAAGGAATGTGTGGCCACACAGGGTAATGGGACTAACTCAAGGAATCGAGAAAGTTATGGTTTGGATTACAAGGATGACTTTCCCATGCCTTATCCATGACCAAAATATCGTGTGACAATAGGGATTATGACAAGGTGGTACTAAGGTTAAGTCGTTGATGTTAAAACGATAAGTCACGTGTTTTGGGTAGTCGTGATGGCTTGCTAGAGTCCGCTCTCGACTTGTGAGTCATAGAGATGGCTTGCTGCCAATTTCACATGAGGCCTGCTGGGTCACACATGAGCAGGATCAAGATACTGTAATGAGACACGAATTAGGGTTAATTCGTAAGTCACTTTAGTGACACAATTTAAGAAATAGTTGAATGTCTTAGGACATGAAGTCTTGTCTTAAATAAAATCTACATTTGTAATATTTAAATTTGTTAGACAAGTTTAAATATATTAATTGTTAAATAGTTAATTTGATTAATCTATTTACAATTGAATTCTTATTTAAAATATTAGAATATAATGAATTGACTAAGTCTCCTAAGAGTTAGGGAATTATTGATTTATTAAATTCTCTAATATTGAAGAATAAGATGAGGTGGCGCCTCACTCTTGAATTTAATTAATGAAATATGATTTTTGTTAATTTGAATTCAAGACTTGAATTTTTTTTTTGGCCAAAATTCAAGACTTGAATTTGAATTAAGATATTAGGGTAATATTTTAATTCAATTTGTTAAGGAAATCAATAAGTTGGTTATAACTTCCTAAGAGTTAGGATTGTTTTCTTATTTATTAAATTCCAATAAAACAAATAAGAAGGGGCGAATTCTTGGAGATTCAAATGCAAGATTTGATCTTGCATTTTGAATTTCAAGAATGCATTTTGAATTTTAGGTTAAGATATTAATGTAATATTTTAATTAAGAATTCAAATCCTCTTGACTCATTCCAACCAATGGGAAGTGTGCATTCTAGATTTAGGTTTCAAGATATGATCTTGAAATTTAAATTGAGATTGCCTCTTAATCTTGAATTATAATATTAATGTAATTTTATAATCAAGATTTTGTGATTCCCTAATTTGAGGAATGGGGACTCTTTAAAACACAAAAGAGGTCGCATATCCTTTGAGGAAAAAGAGGGAGTTCCGAACTAACCCTAAACTTAGGGCTTAAGGGCGAGTTGTGTGTGAGAGTAAGGAGAGGCTAAGAAAACCTAGAGTAAGTGTAGCCAAGAAATTCATTCTTGGTAGTGTGATCATCTCTTGAGTTTTGGTGAGGAATTTTTGAGGAAAAATTCCATACTAGTGCGCCACTTTGATTCTTGGATATTTCAAGAAGTGTTCTTGAAATTTCAAGGTTTGTAGATTGGTTCCCATAATCTCTTGGAGAAGAGATTGGAGGCTAGCACCTGAGTATCTACCAAACTGTTCGTGTGGATCACCGGCAGAGGAAGGACACGAGTCTGTAGACTTCTTGGAATTGCAATCATTCAAGCATCCGTTTAATTTAGGTAAACATCTTATCCCACTGGTATAAACACAACTGGTGGATCCTATGGAGGAGATTATAAAATTTTATTTTTACCTTTTCCGCTGCGTTTGCTCTATAATCTCCAACATCAAGAAGGTGGGGGTCATGATGGATTGACATCCTCGTCTCATTTACCCGAGAATTTGGCGCGCACGATTCAGGATTATTCAGCGTCTTCGGGTCTTGGGGGTCCATCTTCTTCACATGGTCTTCTGGCGTCTTCTCACCCTGTGGCGTTCTCGCCTGTTCCAGAGGCGTCCTCTGCACCAGAGGCTACTGGTAACAATGGTGCTCCCTTTTGGTCTACCATAGGCAATGGGGAATCTAAAAAAGGTATCTAAAAGGCGGAAGTGGACTTCATTCTCTACTCGAATTGGTTTTTATGTGAGGGTCATTGGCTAGGGCGCCCTCCAATGTCTAAAAATTCTGCTTCTATCTGGAGTCCGGAGAGATGTGAGGAGATGCGGGATGTGCGCCCTATCATCGATTGGCTTCATCAAAACCCGCAATCGAAGATTCTTCACCCTAATTTAAAGGATACTGATGCGTCTATGCTCAAGATCCGTACTGAAAACTTTGGTGTGGAGAAGCTTAGAGAATTAAAATAAGAGTTAATGGCTTCGGGGCACCGCCAATTTTCTGGATGCTGAATTTTTTATTTGAGCCGTTTGGAATCGATGCCCTCTCTCTTTTACACTGATGGGAGAGGTTTTATGTTGGCTGAATACGTTCCTAGAGAACTTGATGTTCAGATGCCTTTTCACCCGGTTGTTCGTGATGTCTTGAATTTTATGAATATTTGCCCTGTGCAGTTGAGCGCCAATGGTTGGCGCATTCTTCTATCCTTTATCATTAAGTTCCAAAGAGATGGCGTCATCGCCACTGCTCGTTTGTTTTTCTTTTGAATATATGCCCGTTGGGTGGACAATTGCTTCGTATCCCTCTATCGGCGTCCAAACCGTCCTAAAGTCATGTGGTACGCTGTTAGCAATCCGAAGGATTGGAAGGAAAAATTTGTGTTTATCTAAGAGGTGGGGCCTTCCAGGCCTTTTTGAGTTCGTGAATTGAATGATCATGCGATGTTTCCCTTATCTTGGCGGAGGCCTCGTCGTCGCGTCTTTGAGAGTGACTGGGAGGATCTGACCGTGGATGAACGCTTGGCAATTTTGAGGTTGATCACTACGGATCCTTTGGACCCCAAGCGTATGCTTGAGTTTCGTAGCATGTGTCTTTCTTGTTTCTTGCCTTTTGGTTATTTAGGTTTCCCTTGCTTGCTTTTTGCTTGTGTTGTCCCCTTTGTTTCAGTTAATGATGATGGCTCCATGGCCGACTTAATTGGACCTCGACACTTTAAGAAGGACAGGAAGGGCAAAGGCGTGGCGTCCTCTACTGATATGCCTCCTCCAGCTCCTCGGAAGGCTAGTGGAATTTTAATTAATGAACCTGCCGACACCCCCTCCAAGGTTTCCAAGGGCGCTGACCCCAAGGATAAGGGGAAAAAATCTGTTGGTGCTGACCCTAAGGATCGGGCTTTTTCGACTCGGAAGCGCCCTCGCCCTGAATCTGAAGTTCCCCTCTGCTCACGAGTCAAGTAAGTTTGACTCTATTGTTATTTTTAACAATTGCTTATCTTTGGAGGCAGCATCTCAAAGAGACGACCTTGCTCGGGTGTCCACGAAAAATGAGAGTGATCCAACTGAGGAAGCTTGCCAATTTATGGTGACTGCGGCATTGAGAATGTTGGGGTCGCATGTTTCGAGGAAAGATCTCATTTCCGAGCGGGATGATGCTCGGAAAGATTTGAAAGAGCTATGGTGTTCTAAAGAGGAGCAGTCAGAAGAGCTTAATCTGGTCAAAGCTTCCCGTGATTCCTACCAGACCGGTCTTGAAGAGTCTGAGAAGAGATTAGCTGAAGTTGCTGAGCTTCTTAAAAACATGAACCAGAAAGTTGCTGATTTTGAGAAGAAGATTAAGGAGAAGGATGACGCCATTTTGGCTTATAAAAAGGAGGTTGGGCGCCAGTTGAAGTGGAGGTCTTCTTGCTACAATTACTTGGGCTTTAGGAATGTTGTGGCCCAATTTAAGCTTCGCAACCCAGGTCTTGACACTTCTAGTATTTGTCCGAACAAGCTGGTAGAGGGAAGAACCATCCGCGACCCTCAAAGAGCTGATCCTGCTCTTAAGATCTCCCCAATGCCTGACAACTTGGATCAGGACGACTATTCTTTTGAGGAAGATCCTAACTTCCCCTCGTTTGGTGATTGCGAGGTTCCTAACAATGATGATGATGAGTGATGGGAATTGTGCCCTAGGGCCAATCCTTTTGATGTATGTTATGAACATATGGATTAATTTATAGAGATAAATTAATGGTTTTCACATTATTAGCATGTTTACTGTGATTACGTCCATGATTGATTATATGATAATTAATCTAAATCTGTCCCTGATCGATTGTTTTCGTGGGAGCGAAAATGAACTAAGATCAGCATGACCTCAGTGCATAGGGATGCACGCACTAGATGCTGGAATCAGAGTCATGGTGCAATTACGTAAGGGGTTACGAGTTGCTGGACTGACCCGGAGAGTCCTGCATGGGTTTAGTCATCAGCTTGCCTCTCTTGTACGCCTGTCACGACGCCTTAGACCTGAGGTCATCATTATTCCGGCGTTGCAGTTGTCAGACTTTGGCTTAGTCTAACGTTGCCCGTAGCAGGGTAGCCATAAGGGCTAAGTAC
>QANZ01038351.1:5080-15869 GCA_003254925.1 Chamaecrista fasciculata
TAATTAATATGTAACCAATATATATTTATTATAGTGATGTTGTAACCATTTTGTAATCATTTGTAATCAAACGATTTTCCAAAAACTCAGTAAATGATTTTTTATTCATAGATTTCCGGAATTACCAATTGCAGGTGATTTGTTCCCATACGTATTGATAGAAATCATTAATTTTATATGGGGCATTGACAGAAATCACGCACAGTTTAGCATCGTTGTATAAATTAAGCAGCATTTTCATGCATTTTATCTGTCAAGTTGTTAAGACAAATATACATTGTTATTTGTTAGGCGATATGCAAACATTGTTTGAAAATGGTTGTGGATTCCCTGATGAAATTATGATGGAGATTATGTCATTGGTTGAGGCAGTTGATCTTTACGGTTTGCGTTCTGTGTCCAAAAATTGGTATGCTAGCATTAACGATAAGAATTTTATCACACTTCACACGAAAGTATCATCGTGTCGTCGTGTGAAGCACCTTGTGACGTGTAAAGTAGTTCCTGACACAGTTTCTCCTATATACAGCCTATTCTTCACTCAATCAACCAAGTACGTTGAGGAAGAGAAGTGGTGTTTACTTTCTATCCATAACCACTTTCCACCAGGATGCGTGATTGAATTGGTTGGTACCACTGATGGGTTAATCTGCCTGGAATATTCTAATGGGACACGACAACGTGCATTTGTCATATGTAACCCTGTTACGGGTCAGAACTATCACACCAAGATGCCTGTAACTTTATCGAATGAATGTAAGTTACTGTGGATGATATGTATATTTCGCATTACAAACAGATAACTATACTTACATCATTTACGTTTTAATTTTTAATGTGCAGACGTCATCAGACATGGTTTTGCACTCGATGTGTGTTCAAACACATATTTTCTGGTTGTATTTTGGAAGTCTCGATACTGCGATGATAAGTCTCATTATAGCATATTCTCGACCAACGAGATGCAGTGGTCTAAGACGTTGATATCTGAGTATGACATCGGTACATGGCACACACAGAGTTACCATTTGAATGGTCAACTATTCTGGCAGTCAAATGGTTCATATGAAAGCGGTGATATCGGTAATAGAATCATTTGTTTTAATAAGATTGAAAATAGACTCTACGGGATTGACCTCCCTGTACACCATCCGAATCTGACTTTCAAATTTGCTGTCTTCAATAACCAGTTGTCTGTAGCTACATGTTTTAGGGTGGGTGATTTATGGAGAACATTCAAAATATGGTTTTACAACGAAAAATCAACGACGAGTTGTCGTTGGGATTTGCACTATACGGAGACACCTATAATTTCCGATTCACAGTATCTTGGGTTCGCAAACCAGAGGTTTTTATTTGCCGCATGTGTGCTAATGAGGAACAATCGAAACTATAGGTACAGTCGTAGGATCTATTATATGGATGGTGCTGGCAATGTAAACGTCAAGTTGATGACTCCATTTATGACACACGACTTCGGCATAGATAACTTCGTTGAGTTTGTGGAGACTTTGACGAAGTTTTAGATCACAAATCATAGTGGTACTTAGATGACTACGATATATGTTCCAGTTTGTTACTGTTATATGCAAATGTTGTGTAATTCATCAATCCAGTGCTACATATTTATTATGTGTACGTTGTTTTCGTATAATTTGAGATATATTGCCATTTGTTTATTATGAGTATATTGTTATATTGTCAATAGACTATGACATGTTTTACAAATGCATTCTTGGGATTTACATCGAGATACATTTTATAATGTTTTTATATTTCACAGGAGGCTTA
The DNA here is from genome assembly GCA_003254925.1 of Chamaecrista fasciculata. Classification (NCBI taxonomy): domain Eukaryota; kingdom Viridiplantae; phylum Streptophyta; class Magnoliopsida; order Fabales; family Fabaceae; genus Chamaecrista; species Chamaecrista fasciculata. Next base: position 6,872 of record QANZ01038351.1, read on the forward strand.
GACATGCTTAGACACAGACTGATATTTTTAGTTAAGGTGGAGTTGGTCTGAAATAGTGCCGTCAATGTATAATCATGATAGTATTTCCTGAATTGTTAGTCTATTAATTAAAGACACGTTATAGATTTTTTCATTGAAGGTCAAAATTGCTGATAGATAAATATTAAAAAACTAAAGTATTGATATTAAATCTTAATCGAAGGTCAAGTTCTTGGATAGTATAAGATATTACGTTTTTATAAAGTAGTTATTTGTCGGATCAATACGGACGACGTAGAAAATGCGTAACGACATAATTATATAATCCAAGGTGTAGAAGAACAGAATAATGTGCATTTAGTGACTATGTTTAAATTATAAGTTAGAATTAAATTGTATATAATAAGGCATTTTTCATAATGTGCGTTTATTGACAATATTCTTTCTCAATTACATTCTTTCTCAATTACATTTATACCTTATTGAGATTTGTATTACTACAAGAGTTGACATTTTATAGTTTGGTGAACGATGTAATCGACAATTGCTGCGTAATATGTGATATAATTATAATGGCGTGATTATACTCCATTATTTGGTATAAAGTATACATCATTAGTAATTCAGAGTTGACATTTATATGAGTTCGTAGTCCTGGAGATATAGCAGATTAGTACCAATACATCTGTATCAACACCATGGAGCTTCTTTTTGATAATAACCGTGGTCTTTCTTCATATATAATGATGAACATTATGTTTTTGATTGACCCTGCATCTATTTTTCAGATGAGACTGGTCTCAAAAAACTGGTATGATAGCATAATGGACGATGAATTTGTTAAAGAGCACAACAAAGAATCGAAGCTGAGGCGTCAACGTCATTTTCTGGTATGCAAAATCGGGGCAGACTTTTGGAGGTCTAAGGCGTTCTATACCATGTCAAGGAGTTACATCGCCGAGGAAGAATTGAACCTCATAAAGCCACATCCCATATTGCCACACGTACACCGATTTGATTTAGTCGGTACAATAGACGGACTTATTTGCATGCAACACATTTCCCAAACAAATGTGCGTATATTTTACATTTGCAATCCGTCTACAGGTCAGAACATTACGGTCATGCCCCAGACACCATTGACGAGTAAATGTATTATTTTTCTTCACGTGTATATATTGTTATTTATGTATCTGATATATTTAATGGCAGTGTGGAATAAAAATTTTCGAAACTTGACAGATTTATACAGCGCTGGGTTTGCTTTCAACTCGGAGTCAAAAGATTATTCGATAATTATATTATGGAGAAATAATCTGAGGATTCACGAAACCTGGATGTCAAAGTTCACAACATCTAGCATGCAGTGGTCAATACCTGTGTTGACTGTCTATGATGTAGGGTTGTTGTACACAAAGAACGTTCATTTGGATGGATCAATATTCTGGCTTGCAGATTTATCTAACATTGATCGAGCATTTGGTCAAAATATTCTATGCTTCAACTCTAAAACTAATAGTTTCCATACAATTCGACTTCCTGAATGGTGGTTTACTATGCAATGGCATATTTCAGTTATGGACAATCGTCTTGCAGCTGCATCCAGTAATATAAGAGACAGTATTGGAGGTGCGTTAAATATATGGTTGAAGAATGGTACATCCAATGAACGGGATGGGTGGCTTCACCTATATTCGTTACAACCAACTATAATGAGGAGTAAGTTTCTTGGATTTTCAGGTGGCAAATGTATCTTTTTTTCCGAAAGACTTCAGTTTAGGTGGTGGTCAATATAAAACATGTCCAAGTTTTATATACGAGGACGTCTCTCAGAAACATCTTACGAAGAAGATCACATCACCTATTCATTACAATTACGTAATCGTCAATTTAGTCGATTTTTATCCGTCATTAACGAGATTCTAAAGTATACATTAGGGGTATTTTTCTATAATCAATTGTCCTTTTTAATTAATAGTTTGAAAGATGTTATAGGTCTGAAATAAAAGAAATAAGTTTTATTATTTTTGTTACGAGCAGTTATCCTTGAGACATTTACAACATTCCTCTAATTAATCCCAACACGTATATATATTCTTTTTTTTAGCTATGCACAACACACTCGTGACGGAAACGGGAGAATATAATTTTCACTATCTACACAAGTCAATTTAAAGCAAGATACTTATCAAACGCATTAGACGTTGTCAATTGTGATTACGGTCAAATTTATACACAGAATAATCCAATTTCAGTGTCAATTTCCAATTAGCGTCATACAACAGTATAACTCAATCGTTGTAGGATGTTGGAAAATTTTCAAAGATATGCGGAACTTTATTAATTTTTTCGTATAATTACATAAATAATCACGGAATTAAAATCGCTGCATTAAAAGTTGACATTGAATTATTGAATACAAGGTATAATATGTTTAATGGAACATTATTCATACGAATTTGTAAACATTGGCTAAATGTAATAATCTTATCACGCATTATATACCAAATACATAATAGACCATTTGATTTTATTCATTGTTAGACTATTTTATGGAGCATTGTTTTCTTATTATCAACGAATATGAATATCAGGAAGTGAAATTATCTTTGCGCATAATTTTGGTTGGTATTGGGTATATTATACATATCAGTGGAACAATTGGGAATTATTTTATGGGAAGGTATCATGGTTGTACAGTATATTTAGTAAATGTTATAATTTATGATGTCTGTAGCCCATTCAATTGTAGGTTTATATCAAATCCCAAAATTTTAGTACGTGCCAGATTTGGTAGTTCAATTATATCAATTATAATAATATGCATATATAGTATATAGAATTACATAATTTTCAATTATATTCACTATAATGAATACGTATTAGACGAATCAATCGAAATCAACATCTCATAATCGAAGGAGATACCAAATATAAAATTTTAATTGATAGGAATGAAAATTATTATGTGAATATACTAATATTATGGCATTGTATTAATTGCGTATATGGAATCATTCTATGTATTCATGTGTTTTTACCTATATATTGTATTATGATCAATATAATGTCATAGATTGACGATTCAGAGTAGTTATGTGCTTCATTGCATAGTTCTTTGTTATTGAGAATATATAACGGACGTCTCAAATATAATAAGAAATTTATTATAATATGTGTTGTATGTATACCATTGTTTTGTCAGCTAGAATGGATAAAACGTTCAAAAATGGTCAAGGTTTGTCGGCAAAGCAACTCCGCTCCATATTATCGTACCTTGATGCTGAAGACGTATATCGCATGCGACTTTTGTCGAAGAGTTGGTACGACAGCATCATGAATGCTGAATTTGTGGAGTACCACAATAAACATCACAAGGTCAATTAATCTTCGTACCTTTTTTATATAGTTAATTATTATACTGTTGCCAAATTTAGGCATAAGAAGTAGGTCATGTATATAATAGTGTACAATTTGCTCATTTTGTAGGTGGACGGCGAAGATCAGCGCGTAGATGTTTTCACAAATAGTAATGGATGCGACAATAATTCAGAGAGTCCTAATGCAAAGTAATAATTGGTACAATGTAACATGCGGTGCTGGGTTCGTTGACAGTCCTCCATCACTGTCCTCATGATCGGAGGTTTCACTAATATTGAAATAAAATCGGATGGATTATATTTTAAGTTATTTTATTATGAAGTTTCGATTCTTTCTGATCATTGTTATCTACAATTATAAATTAAATCTTAATTTAGCGTCGGTAAATATTGGATTCCGTTAACTATATGTTTGTTATTTGTGTCATATGAAAGCATTTTTCGTATTTAAAGTAATAACTAGCGCACTTGCATAAAGATACTATCAACGATAATACGGGTCATCATTTATGCACATTCATATTATTAGAATCATATATAATACGAGATTTGTACAGCTCTGAATGATGATCAGAAAGGTATATTGAATATGACATTCAAGTACGATAACGTAACAGATTTTATCAATTAGTTCATACTCACAATAGTCAAGTTAAATATCAGAAAATAACTTCAATCACATTGTTACTGCCTCCAAAATGTTTGTATCATATCTTTCTAAATGCATCGACAGTATATACAAAAATGTCAGCACATGGACACGTTAAACTAGCTATGTGCATAGTTAGTCGTAGCTGACCATAAGGTGTAATTAATGAAGTTCGACGCCTAATTTTTATATAGTTTGGGTAGGTTATTTCATAATAGAGTATAATATAATATTAAGGTGACATTGATGTCATACGCCATAGCAATATATGTTGTGGTGTAGTCATCAATTAATCAAATAACAACTATAAAAAGTACTGTGCACAACATCTCAATTGTATACGTGGGGTTCATAAGAAATTCAAGAAATAATGGTTATACGACATATAAATTTTATGTTCAAATTAGACTGTTAAACAAAACACAAACTACACATCAATTCAGTATGTGCAAGTATAAAGTAATGTAGCAATACATATTACATTATGTACCATTTTGTCTCAGAATTCGACATGTCAAAGAAATGGGATATTCATTGAAGAATTCGATAGGTAGGAACTAACGCCGGTGTAATATATTGGTCTAATGTACGATCTAATTTAGAGGTTAGATCCTTATTAGACAATTTTTTCATTTTGATGTTAAACATCATCATAGTTGACTGTTTGATTGAATTTCCAAAACGTAAGGTGACTGACGGATTTATACATTATAATAATATAATTAAATTGTTGATGGTGTAATTGTTGAGTAGTATTTCAGATGCTGTTTTGTCGTTTTTTATATTGGAACATCATATTACTTTGGTATATCTATTACAATTCACAAACAATTATAAATAATTCAAGAGATATGACACGATGGCATAGTGTTGAATTACAATCGTTGTTCAAAAGAAATTTGTGTACGTTTTCAAAATGGTGTTGAGGGGTACCATGTAATCGAAGTTTCAAAATCCGTAGAAGTTTCTTATACTGTCAAAAGTCATTTTGGCATATTTCGGAATTAAATTCAAAACATTAATTGATTAATATATTATGAAACTATCATTGATGCATTTATCATGTCCCCAATTAAATCAATTTTTAAATTTGGGCCAAAATGTACTACTGAAAATCCCACCCGCCAAAAATTTAAAATATTTTCATTCACGGACTATTGTCATTATTATTTGAATTTTCTTCCCTCCAAAGATTCATATAGGTAGATAAATGTTGTATATATAGATAACTTAGCATTTGTCGGATTTGGAACAGGTGAATAATGGATACCAACGAAGGAGTTTCAACATATAAAGAAGCTAGGAGAAATCGTATCAATTTTATAAGGCTCAAGAGATCCATCGACGATATTCGTGGTATGTATGATTCTGGAGATTTAATGTTTCTTTTTGTACATAAACATTTGTATATATGTTGTCTTTGCATTTTGCGAGCGTACCACCGCTAAAATCAGTAGTCGCGTGTATTGAATGTTCTTCGTTGCAGCAGTTGAATCACAGTACAGAAATGTACGTAGAAGTATAAACGGTCAGATAGGTGAAACATCCAACGAAGTCATATCACTAAATGGTATGATATTATATAAACAGTTGCCATTAAAAAATATTATATTCGAATGCTATATAAGTTGTCAGATTTTTTGTAGTACATATTAGTTAAAGTTACCAAACATACATACACTAATACGATATTTTATATGCAGGAGATATTCCAGCGTCCAAACAACCGTTTGCGTTATGCTCCCGTTCACCTCTATCCAATATCACAAATTCAGGTTGTAAGGAAGTAATAGTTACAACAACACATGTTTAATAATTCATATACGATTGATTGAAAGAGTAATTTTCAATTATTCAGTATTTATGTTATAAATGAACACCAGGTGTGAACAGAGATTAATATGGTAGGAATTTTTCGGGTTTCTCAATTGATTATACTCAACTGTTGCTATATAAGTTGTCAGAATTTTTGTAGTACATATTAGTTAAAGTTACCAAACATACATACAATAATACGATATTTTATATGCAGGAGATATTCCAGCGTCCAAACGACCGTTTGCGTTATGCTCCCGTTCACCTCTATCCAATAGCACGAATTCAGGTTGTAAGGAAGTAATAGTTACCACAACACATGTTTAATAATTCATATACGATTGATTGAAAGAGTAATTTTCAATTATTCAGTATTTATGTTATAAATGAACACCAGGTGTGAACATGGCACCTCCTATGTGTTAGAAAGATGTTATCACAAACGGAAATTATGTGGACATTAGATTAATATCAACAGTTAAATCCGGATAGTAATTTAAATAGTATAAATTATATACAACTAAGATAAAGGTATATGGTACATAGATGAAGTATATTTAGATGAGGATTTTAATACAGATTATTATATGATATACAAATCAAGTAAAGTATTGTTGTAGTACAAGTATTTTACGTGTTTAGTCGTTGGCAATATTAAAATTTTCTACAACGTTGTATATTTATTCTTTTTATGTTTTCAAAATATTAAATTTGATAATTAGGTAAAATGACTTGGTATTCACTTACTGTTTGTTAACGTAATATGTAGTTGAATGTCATTAGTTTTGTAATTTATTGTCATATTATTTCAAGTTCCTCTTTGGTCAAATCAATCTACTCTGCAAAGGCCTACATCTAGCAAAGTTCAGTATGGCGCAGTTCACTCGCAAGGTACTTATGTAATCGAAGTTTTATGTTGTTTCGGATGGTATGTTTTTTGAATAATTTGTTATGAGGGAAAAAAATCCATGTTCGTTTACATACAGTAAGCAGTCATCGTTAATATATACGGTGAATGTGGTATAAGTACATATAAATTGTAATCGTGTCAAGTAAATACTTTTAACATTGCTGTTGATACGTAACAGTTACACAAAACAACAAGGAAAACGCCAGCACCATTGTTGCAACTCCATATAGGACGCAAGGTATCACACATTTGCATAGCATTTTCTTATTGCATTATGGTGTTAATTTATGTAAATCATATATAAACATACATTATTTTTCCATACGTAAATGTGTTGTTGGTTATTGTTTGCCGACATCCATTTGTGTGATACACAGATAACATTACTAATTTGCATAAATTAATGTTACGTGTTGATATTGGTAATCACCAAAGCAATTCATGTAATATTAATTGGACATTGTAAGCTGATATTGTAACTCTATCTCCACATGATATATGCAGGATATACAATCAATGATATAAAGCAGTGCAAGCTAAGTGCCAATTCAGTGCATCGCATAACTATGGATAACAATGGTAACAATAATTTGTTTTTGGGGAAGAAATGTGATATGACCAATTGGTTATTTAACCACATTTATTTTTATTAATGGTTATTTGATACATGCGTACATATAATTCTATATTTTTAATTCATTAGGCGGATTACAGTTCAACCATTCACCTGCTGCTTTTAATCAAGATATACCATGTTACTCTGGATTCGGCGGATTAAATGGATCACAAAGTATACTCATGTTATTCCTGTTGTTTCTTCAATTCTTTGAATTTTCATTCTGAATTATACAGTATATAAATGTATTCAGCCTAACTTACGTTTACGTCATCTGTGTAAAATATCAATTATACAGTTTCGGACGTAACCAATTTACACGGTGCAACTCCAAACATTGGTTACCCATTTTCACAATCGAGGCTAATTCAAGGTAGATAGATTCTTGATTTAAAGTTTAGTTCAGAACTCTATTTTAAGTTATGCATGGCCAGTTTTATTAAGTATAACTTTTGTTTATATGTACAACTAAATGACGTCATATAATTCTTCGTAAGGTAGTACGTCATCATGCTCTGTAAATTACGTGAGCAGAATCAACCGTTGGTCGCAATTAGGTACTTATGGAGTTTCTAACAACTCACAAATTGGTAAGTTATGAACGATGTCATCAAGAATCATATAAAATTGTAGTATATGATATTGTATACATTTTCACATATACCCATCGATGTTTATTGTTTGGGGTCATCATATCAAATAAGTTATATTAACATATCTATTGTTGTGTGTTTAATATTTGTTAGGGGTACCGTCATCATATATCACAATCGACAGAACAGATCAGCAAACAATTTGTAGTTTTAGTAAAAGTCGATTTGACACTTTAAAAGGTATGCGTTATAATCTCAGCTAATCAATTATTGGTTAAAGTCAACGACGATTGATCTGCACATATAACATGGTTATTTTTTATTTATTGTTATTATTTCGTTATAGATCAACATAGTTATGTATCGTATGGCAACAGGTACTCAAGCATCACCATTACAACCAGTAACACTAAATTTTGATTCCCCTGAGTTACACTCAACAGATTCGGATGGTATTCATTCAGGTAAGTGTAAAATAGTTAATATTATTAGTTAAAATATTGGCTATCCCATGTATATTTGTTACAAACAATAAATTTATTGTGTTATGAACGTAATTGATATTACGACAGACAACTGTGCGCCAGACAAGCAAGTTGAAAGTACGAATTCGAAGTTTTCGTGTCCAAATGAGGATATCTACAAAAGTAAGTGATATATAGCTGTATATACTAATAAAGTGTTTTAGTTTACATATGTTGTATGTTTTAGTGTGATGGTGTCATGTTTGTTTGTTTATTTCAGTTAACAGAGAGTATCGTCGCTGGAGGATGAAAAACAAAAGATCAACGTTTCATTTGTTTAATGGTATATGTTTATATACATAAATATACAGTCAATTTATATTCAAGCAACGATTTCAAAAAATTTTATACATGTGCTAAAACTATTTTTTGCTTTAACAATCAAATGTAACAAATTATATTTTTTTGTAGACTCATGGAGTGGTTGTTTTCTTTATCATATAATTTTAAAACATTGTAGTAGTGTTATAACATTGTGACTCATTATATTAAATTGTTTCAGTCACAGATCATGAGCGTATTGCATCGCCCA
>QANZ01038361.1:0-13683 GCA_003254925.1 Chamaecrista fasciculata
TGTGGAACTTTATCCGCTTTCTCCCTTTCTTCCTAGGGCTTCTGCTTCTAGGAAACATCAAAGGTGGATGTCTATCTCTCTATTTTTTGCATTTATTTTGGGCTTCTTTCTTATTACTGGGTTTTCATTTTTCAGGGCGATTGCTTGTGTATGCATAGTATTTGTTCTTTAGTGACTTATATAAAATAATTTAGTCATTTGCCTGTCGTTTTATCTGTCATTCTTTGCCCTCATAAAAAAAATCTTTTCTTGAGCATTTTGAGTGCGATTTGAGTGAGGTTTCAGTGAGGATTGAAGTTTCTTGGTGAGTTCTTGAGTTACCCGGCGATTTCCGTCCGTTTCCCGGCGAGATTGTGGAGTTTTCCGGCGGGTGTTAAAGTTTCTACGTTTCTTCAGTTTAGTCCCTACGTTTTCTATTTCTTCCATTTTTTTCACCTTTTTGGTCCCTTTCCTGGAATATTCATGGAGTAGGGACTAAATAGGAACGTTTGGAAGAGTTCTAGAATATTTTGCAAACTTTTTTTGTGAGCTAGGGACTAAAATGAAGGAAGTTTGAAGGTTTCTGGACTTATCTGCAGTTTGTGAGCTAGGGACTAAAATAAGAGGAAGAGGATTTGAGAAAAAAAAAAAAAGTCAGGTTCACCGTTATTTTTAACGGCCAAAACCACCTAGACCCCATTTTGCAAACGGCGTAAACCTCAGGCCCCAATTTGAAACTTTTCAAACCACATGTACCCTATCTGAAACGGGGCCAAACCACAGGACCCTATTTTGTAATTTACCCTAAATTATATGATATTGTTATTTTTAGTCTTTAAATTTTAAAAATATTTAAGTAGGCTCTAAAAATTTATAATAATTTACTATTTAATCCTTTTAGGGACCGAATCGAACACCGATAGAATGTCTATATAATTTGTAACAAATCATAACTTTTTAAAAAAATCAAAAACTAAAATAAAAAAAATCAGGCAAAAGTACTTTTGCTACCTCCAAAATATGGAGTCATTTTCAATTGTATCTCTAATCTTTTCTTTTTTTTTGTCAATTGTACCCGCAATTTGAGATACAATTGACAAAAAAAAAAGATTGGGGCTAAAATTGACCTAAAAGAATTTTGAGGGTATGTAGTATGTACAACTGAAACTGACTTCATATTTTGAAGGTACAAATAGTAATTTTTCCAAAAAATTATATAAATTGTCAAATGATCATTTTAGTCCTAAATGTATGTCCTAATATTCATTTTGGTCCATTATGTTTCAAAATATTCAAATTGGTTTTAAATGTTGGTAAAATGATTCATTTTAGTCCTAAATATTGGTAAAATGTTTCATTTTGGTCCCAAACTATTAAATTTGGTCATATTTCTCTCGTCTCTCATTTCAAGTTCAAAAAACTTGTTAAGAGGAACTCATAGCTCTAAATTCGTTGCTTTCAAATTTGAAACGAGAGAGATAAGATCAACTTTGCTTATTTGACCATGAAATGAGTGATCTACTTTTAGGATCGATTTGATCTTGTTTGCTGACCGCCCCAACTGGATGGAGAAAGTACTTTTTGAGAACAATACATAGCTCTAAATTCGTCACGTTTGAACTTGAAACAAGCCATATTCAATAGTTTGGGACCAAAATGAAATATTTTGCAAACATTTGGAAACAATTTGAACATTTTGAAACATAATGGACCAAAATGAACATTAGGACATACATTTAGGACCAAAATGACCTTTAACCTATATAATTTATGAACTAAAATATTAATTTACTCTTTATTTTTGCATAGAAAACTCAAAATACAATATATTTCACCATGGAATATTTCTGAAGATCCCAATTTTATCAAAAACTCATGAATCTTCAGGTGACTTTAATTTGGGAATGCCAAAAGGATCAAAATGGAGGCCAAAGGAAGAAATGAGAGGCAATCCTCTTGACTTTGTGATTTTGATCCTCACAACACGTCCATACACTTCACCTCCATCAACATTAAGCCTGTGAAGCCTCTTGTAACCCACTGTGGTACCTTGGATCATCAACTTCCCATCCACATAGATTTTATGCTCTTGGATCCTCTGACCAAGTCCTATTGCTTCTTGTATTCTAATCACATTGAACCTTATCAAACTTCCATTATTACTCTTAATTTGAATCCAATGGTCTTTTTGTTCATCACTCGGAGCCCAATATGACCATAAATGGTCACTATCTAACATGTTTTCTGCTCCAAAATCACTATCTTTACCTCCCCTTGTGCTGCTAACTTTGATATTGCAATCTTGAGCCAAATTGTGATCAAAGATTGTGTTGATTGCATTATGAAACTCTTTTAATCTTTGAGCATCAGTCTCAGATATGAGTCCACTTGTGTTGGGAGGCACATTGAGTAGTAAAACACAGTTTCTTCCTACTGAGTTGTAGTATATGTCAAGAAGCTCACTTAGCCTTTTTGGTGATTCTGATTTGTGCCAAAACCATCCTTTCCTTATTGAAACATCACATTCTGCAGGTAGCCAATCTGTTCCTTTGGGATCACCAATGCTCAAATAGCTGCATATATACATATATATATGATTCTCAGTTAGAAAGGTGATCTCAAGAATATGCCAAAACTATACATGAAAAAGTTTGCCTTGTTATAATGGGTCAATTATCATATTAATAATGTTAATATGAAAATTAAAATTACAAGAGAGACAGACGAAACTTCAGAGAACTCTGGAGAATCTAAATATGAAAATGTTATGGAAACTTTAGTAATTGTTACAATAAATAAATCAAAGTGTATTATGAAAGCACCAACCGTGATCACATGCTATGTTAACCCTAAAGAATGCAGTCCAGCTAAATGACAAGTGAATTTGATAAAACCCCACATAGTCCTTTGCACATATGTGTTGACAAGTTTGGCTTTTCTTCTTCTTGATTAACTTTAGTGCTTTGTGCCCACTACCCACTATTGATTAAGAGACAAATTCTTAGCCAACAATACACTTACTTCCTTTTTTTTACATCATCTTTATCTGGACCCTACTATCAGGAACTGTCTAATTCAACTCGGGACTCAGTCATAATTAAGACTACTAATCCCTGTTTAAAATAGATTATTTGGGGATCGAATCCGAGTCCCAACCTAACGGTAGGTTCTTTCACTTTTTTTCAATAGCGCCACTCAAGCTTTGGATCTGGATCCTCTGTAATGTAAATGTACTGCAGTTTAAAGATAGAAATGGAGAGTTAGAGAAAGACTGTTGTCAGTGGGACCTTAACTTCTTTCTTTAACTTTTCCTTTCTCTCTATAAATAGCAGTGCATTTGGATTGCAGAGGATCCACTCCCCTCAAGCTTCACTTTGCAATTAACATTACATCATGTCAGAGCACTAAACAGAGTTTGAGTGTAGCAAAATGATAAAGCATAAAACTTTTTATCTATTTCAGTGTATGTATGATATTGATGCATGCTGCTTTTCTTTTTGCTTAGCTTGAAAGGTGAACTTACTGAGTGATGTTTGGGTTTCCAATGGAAAGTGAGGTTCTGTTAATGGTGGACCAGCATGTGTCTCCAGCAGAACCATTCTCATTGCCAACCCACCTAACATCTGGACCAGCATCAGAGAAGATGTTAATGGAACTCTGTAATTCTTTCACCATAGAGAACCACTCTGAGAAATAATAGGACACATTTTGTGCCTTGGGATCTTTTGCTCCATCAAACCAAATCTCTCTCACATTCCCATATCTGCACAAACTCAACCATCAACATCATCAATTAGTGTAATAATAGTTGGCTTGAAAAAAAATCTAGCAGTGCATGTCAATAATTGTGGGCTATTGAATAATTTGTAGGAGATATGTTTGTTGAATAATTTGTAAAGACACTGTTCTTGGAAAAATTTTAGTTTAGTCAGACTTGTAATTTTAATATCTAGATGTAAATGGAGCAGTGGCACAAGGACACTGTCCAAAAAATATATTTTGTTATTCCTTTGTAAGAATGAATCAGAACTTAGTGTAGTACTAAGAAAAGACAGGACTTTGTTTATTATATTAATTTAGCCATTAATATAGAAAGAACTTTTTTTGGGCTGTCACTTTGCCCTGACTTATAGTCTCATTAATATAAATTTAACTTGCGGTTGCATACCTTGCCCTGACTTATAGTCTCATTAATATAAATTTGACTCGCGTCGCACACCTGACTATGGTGAGAGTATCTCCCAACTCAATAGAAATGATTACATTCATAAAGTCTTGAATATAATTTTATCAACTAATAATTTTTTAATAATTAAGTTGAAAGTTACTCTATGACTAAAATATAATTGTTCTTAAATGTTAACTAATAGTTTAATACCATGTTAAGTAAAATGTCATTTCTAGCATAAATCTACAGTGCTGGGTTGGTTCAAGGAAAAGGGGACAAACAGGGAATGTAAAGAAATCTTTTTTAATTTGGCAAAAAAAAAAAGAAAGATTTTTCTAATCATTCCCATGAAAGAACAACAGAGAAAAAAACAGAGGTAAAAAACAGAACAGAAATGGTGTAAAAGAAAACTCACTTATTCAGGAGCTCTTGAAGCTGAGCCAATTAAACTAATATTATGTTAATTTAGACATGTTAAAAGAATTTTATCGGGTAATAATTTTGTAAGAATTAAGTTAAAAGCTACTCTATCACTAAAATATAATTTCTGAAATGTTAACTAATAGTTTAATACCATGTCAAGCAAAAGGTCATTTCTAGCCATGACCCACACAAAAGGTCATTTCTAGTATAAATCTACAGTGCTGGGTTGTTTAAAAGGAAATAGGGACAAACAAGCAATGTAAAGAAATATATTTTAATCCCAGGAAATCTCAAAAATCATTCACATGAAAGAACAACATAGAAACCCAGAAAAAACAAAAAATAAAGGTTAAAGTGTAAATTTTGTCCCATATCATTTGCTCAATTCCTAATTTGGTCCTGTATCTTTTATTGTTATATTTTTTTGTCTCGTATCTTTACAAAAAGGTCCCAATATGGTCTCATATCTTTTAGTCAAGTTGGAGGATCGATCTCATATCTTTACAAAAGAATCAACTTTTAGTTCCACCTAACCCAAAAGATATGAGACCAATACTGCACTTGACCCAAAAATATGAGACTAATACTGCACTTGAACCAAAAATATGGGACCGATAATGCACTTGACCCAAAGTTATGTGACCAAATTTGCGACGAAAAGAAAATGTGGGACCAAATTGGACCTGACCCAAAGATATGAGACCAAAAGTGCAACAACAAAAAAGATAAAGGACTAAAATTAAGAAATAAGGAAAAGATATTGCATCAAATTTGTACTTTAGCCAAAGACAAAAAACACAAGAAAGGAAAAATGGAACAGAGCAGAACAGAAATAATGGTGAAAAAGAAAACTCACTTATTAAGAAGCTCTTGAAGCTGAGCCAAATAGTATTCATTGTACTCCACATCATGACCATATCTATAATCATGTCTATCCCAAGGTGAAAGATAAAGCCCAACATCAATCCCTTTAGCAGAAGCAGCATTCACAAATTCCTTCACAACATCTCCATGTCCTCCTTTCCAAGGACTCCTAATAACAGAATGGTCAGTGTACTTTGAAGGCCAAAGGCAGAATCCGTCATGGTGTTTGGCAGTGAGGATCATCAGAGAAACTCCGGCATCGGCAGCCACCGCGGCCCACTGCCCGGCGTCGAGGCCGGAAGGGTTGAAGATTTCTGGGTTTTCATGGCCATCACCCCATTCTCTGTCTGTGAATGTGTTGACACCAAAATGAAGGAACATTATGAGCTCTCTTTGTTGCCATTTGAGCTGAGAATATGAAGGAAGTGGGAGGATTGGTAATGGTGGGGTTTGGATTTGGTCACTCCAAGAGATTGTGAAGGTGAAGAAATGAAGAAGAAGAAGAAGAAGAAGAAGAAGAAGGAAATGAAAGTAAGATAGGCTTGGGTTTCTCATGATGATGCTATGGAGTTATTTTAGGAGTCTAGCTATTATGTAGTGAAAAATTCTAGTCTTTATTCACAAGAGGTGTAGGGTTTAAATATTGTTGAAGGTGGCTTTGGGGAGGATCTTTTTTTAATTATAAGATTTTTTGGATAAATGAAAATTAATTCTTACTTTAATTATAAAAGGATAGAGGAGATAAATACCTTGTCATCACACAAAAAATATAGGTAAAATAATATTTTTACCTTAAACTTTATATCAATTTTTAATTTCACTTCTAATATGTATTTACTGTTAACTTTGTCTCTAAAATTTTATATTTTCATTGATTTTATCATTTGCTTTAATTAAACTATAGATTTAAAGTAGCTAATGACATATAATATAAAATTGGTATAAAAAGAAACTTATATCTTAATTCAAATTGAAAAACACGATAGAGTTTGTTTTTAATTTATCAAAAAAGTTAGTCAAAAGATAAAATACACAAAAATGTGAAAATTTTGAGACAAAATTTATAGTGAATGCACATTGGAAAAGAAATTAAAAACTGACATAAAGTTTATGAATAAAATAAGAAGATAATTTTGCTTTAATTACAAAAGAATATAAGAAATAAATACCTTGTTATCCTATATATATATATAGAGAGAGAGGATATATTTACTAGTTTACCTTGTTATCCTATATATTAAAAGGGATTGAACTTTGAGACATTTGTTATTACAATACCAATTTATCTTGAGTAAGCTAATAACTTGATCCTTAAAAGATTATTGAGTTGATAACATAATTTCTAAAATATTTTAATACATAATTTATTTTTTGAAAAATTTAAACTATATACTTTTTAGTTTTTTAAAGAATCAAACAATATACTCTATAGTCATTATATAAAAAATAATTTAAAAGTTTATTGTTTAAATTTTTCAGAAACTAAACTGTATATTATTTTAATATTTTAGAGATCAAATTATCAACTCAATAATCATTTAGAAACCGTATTGTTAGTTTAATCATTTTACTTTTATTAGGGATATTTTGACTTGAATAATGATTGATATTTACTTAAATTATAACAAAAAAATTGGATAAAACCCTTTGTCATCTAATCAATAAAGTTTAGAAAACAATCAATTCTTATTTGACTCAGTATGTCTCATAATAAAAACAAATTCCCTCAATAAAATATTTATAATAAAATTTAAATCCAAAACTTTGAGGAGATTGAAATACTTACTTATCATTCTAATTAACTACTTGCTATTGAAAAATTAATAATATAAGAAAATTTACCTCTATTTTTGTTTTTTTTTGTTTTATAAACAAACGGTATTGTAAGAAGTACCGACTAATCTTTCTATTGTAGGTGCTCCACTTAAGGGTAAACGGCTAGCCACGGAATGTTTTTCATACTTAAATGTGAGATTTGAATCTTCACCACTTGATTAAGGGATTAAGTGAAGAATTACTATACCACACTCACGTGGGTTAGAAAGTTTACTTGAAAGTAATTGGTCTAGGTAAGATAATCAATCACAAATCACAATTATATGAAAAATGTAACGCCCCAATTTTTTAAGGACCTTTTCGAAAGAAAATAAAGTTAGAGTGGTCTAAAATAATTATGGAAGAATAGTTTATAAGGAGACTATGAAGTGAAGAATTAATGTATGGTAAATATATGAAGAATAAGGAATGAAATCATTAGAAATAGAACTGCAGGGACTAAACTGAAAAGTGAAGAAGTTATCGTAAGTTACGTTAAATGTAAGTATGAGAATAGAAGGAAGGTATGAATATGATGTATATGAAATAAGGAAACTTTATTGTGGCAGAAAGTGAGTTTTAAAAAGGACTAAAGTAGTGATTTAGTAAGTTTGAGGGATTTATGAGTAAGAGTTATAAGTGAAAGGGGGAAGAATTGTAATTTTAACATTCTTATAAATTTGGATTATAAGGGAGAGGAAGCTCGAGCAGCACCAGAAAAAGAAAGAAAAGAAGAGAAAGAAAGAAGAGAGAAGGAGGAGAAGAAGAGAAGGAGAAGGAGGAAGGAGGGTGGCTCCGGGAGCCGATTCGGACGCGGAGCTTCGTCTCAGAGTTTGTCGTCATGAGGTAGGATTCCTTTATTCTCTCCTCTTTGTATTTTCTCCATCTCTTTTCTCCAATTTTGCTAATTTGGTCCCTAGGGGTTGAAAACTTGATTTCGAAAATAATGATGTTTTTGTGAATTTGATGATTGGGTTTTGTTCTATGAATGATTATTGATGAGTTTTTGAAGAGTTTGATGGAAAAATCACTTTTAAAAAGGGAATTTCGAGCTAGGGTTTGTTAGGGACTAAAATGGTGTTTTTGTGATAAATGAATGTTTGATGCATGAGTTCTGATATGAGAGTCAAATTGAGGTTGTTTGATGATTATATGATGAGTTTTGAGGCTGGAGAATATAATTTTGAAGTCTAAAATAGAGGGTTTTGGATTTTGGGATGCTTAGGGACTAAAATGACGTTTTTGGATGATTAATGAATGTCTGATGCTTGACTGGTGTGATAGGAGTTATTCTGATGTTGTTTTATGGTTAAATGTTGAGTTTTGGAGTTGGGAAACATGTTTTGATGATTGAAATGAAGAACTTTGGGTATTGGGTTGTTTAGGGACTAAATTGCCCTGTTTTCCGAGGTATTATGTTTTTGCAGAACGACTTGGAAAGAAGTGAGTATATCTTCGTATATAGATGTCGAATTTTCATGTGTGACCACTCGTTTTAAAGCTAAGAAAGAGAGCAATGCAGCCGAAGTGGTCACGAATAGTGACAGCCGAAGTGGGAAAAAAATGCAGAATTTTATAGTTTTATGTTTTGTTTTCATTTGTGTTAAGGGGTCCCTTGGGAAGTTGTTTCCCTTATAAAATGGAAGTATTTGTGGGTCTAAAGAGGGGGAAAATGATGAGGTTTCATTTCCACTTTCAAACTTGAATTTTATAATATGTTATAGCTTGTACTTTTCAATGTGTTCAAGAGTCGTGTGTGGCTCGAATTGTGGGAGTCCGGGGTGGCTCGAAATGTGATTGTTAGTATGAAATTAGTTGTGTAGGCCTTTGGGAGGCTTATTATATATTGTATAGGTTGTTGGAAGCTTGTGAGTGGTTTTCTTATCCTGACCCTGCTTGAGGGTTTGTATGCTTAATGATAATGTTGTTGAGCAAATAGATTCAGTTGTTATTTCTTGTTTTAAATTGTAAGTCTCAAATGTCTTTGAACTTGGCTTTAAGTATTTCAATGCATTGTCTTAGGAAATGATTGTATCCCGATGATAATTATTCTCTTTCTTGTATAATGTTTGTTGTGACATTGATTGAGATTGTTTACTTTACGGGTGTGGTTATTATCGTTACTTGTTTGAAAGATGTTTTTGGTCGAATGGCTTTGACTGTGACATGTGCACGGGTCCCAGGCTGAATAGCTTTGACTGTGACATGGGCACGGGTCCCAGGCCGAATAGCTTTGACTGTGACATGTGCACGGGTCCCATGCTGAATAGCTTTGACTGTGACATGGGCACGGGTCCTAGGCTGAATAGCTTGACTATGACATGGGTACGGTTCCCAGGCCGAATAGCTTTGACTGTGACATGTGCACGGGTCCCAGGCTGAATAGCTTTGACTGTGACATGGGCACGGGTCCTAGGCTGAATAGTTTTGACTGTGCTACGAGTAGACATGCATATATGTGATTATTTGTTTTGTGAATTTATGTCATGGAGGTATATGTTAGGCTTACGGGCCACAGGGTTCCTCTTTGTGGTCCGTGCCAGTCACGGGTTCTGTTAGAGGGTCGTGACATGATACTTGTAGTATATTGTCGTGTTTGCGTTAAGTGTTTGTAAAGGGAGTCAAGGGGACGGATTATTCCCGGATTCTCCTGGTATAAGTTATATTGTGAATTTATGGGATGGGTTATCCCTAATTGTATATGTGTTGAATTAAATGGCTAGTTATGGGATATGAAATCCCTAGTTTTATTTATTTGTATCGTTGGCTCTAGTGAGCTCTTGTTGAATGTGCTTGAGGCAATTAGCCTATTAATGTGGCAGAGATGGTTATCTGTATGTTTGTTGTGTGCTAGATTGGATTGGTGTTATTGGGCTTTGAGAAGGATTTGATGCTGGAGGAATTGTGGTTGAAGTGGAATTTTGGAATCCTACTGGGAATCTTTCGATTCTCACTCCTAACGTTTACAGGTTGCAGGTGAGCGGTTAAGGCTGAGAGTTGAGGCTAGAAGAGTTGATTCCGAACGGTATTGTGCTTTGAATCTCAAGTGTAGATACCATATACTTGTTTAGCTAGTTAATGCATTGACAGGTTATCTCTTATATTTGGCCCTGCGTGGTAAAAAAACAATGAGGCTGAGACCCTTGTATGTACTTTTTAACTTAATGTTAGTTGTATTAACGAGCTTTAGTGATTCCTGACATTGGTTTTCGTATTGTTAGAACATGTTTTAAAGGAAAAAAAATTGTGCTAAAATCAAGATGTCACAAAAAATGATGGAGAGAAAATTGTGGAAAAATTTAATTAATTAGAAGATTAACTAATTATATATTAAAAATAATAAAAATAATTTAATTAGTCTGGAATTTATTTATCGTGATGCCATTTTAACTGTTTAACATGTGAACATATTTCATCACTACGCTAGAATCCAATGAAAAGTAAAATTTTTGCAATGTTTTTTTTTTTTGCCTGAAAAAATAATTCATTTAAAAGCAAGGCAAAGCCAAGCACAGTACAAACAAAAACACAGCAAAATAATTCAATCTCTCCCTAGCATCAACAAGAACACTAGACAGAACATCAACTGACAAAAGTGGCGGGTTTGCAACCCATCCAAAGAGAACTCATCTTCGTATCAGACAAATTGGCAAGACAATCAGCTGCCAAGTTAACATATCTAGAGATCCAACTAAAGTTACAACCATATAAAGAACTGGAAACACAAAAAAAATACCCCGATCAGATCTAGAACGCCGCCGCCACAAAACCCACTGTAGAAAACAAACGAACACGAGCAGAGAGCACACAAATCTGGGAAGCAGGGATGTCAAAACGGGCTGGCCCGCGATGGGCCCGCCTCTTAGCGGGCTGGGGCGGGCCAGCCCGTTTAAAAACGGGCTTCGCACACGCTGCCCGTGGACTGCCCGTCAAAGCCCGCGGGCTAAACGGGCCGGTCCGCGGGATTTTTTTTTTGTTCATAGGATTTTTTTTTCTAAAACTATATTTTTTTTGGGCTAAAACTTTTGTTTTTTTGCCAACAGGCCAAAAATAATTATTGGGCCAAATATGTATTTTTTTTTTACAAAACTATTTTTTTTTACTATCTAGTGCAGATTTTTTTTTGTTCATAGGCCCATTTTTTTTGTTAAAAACCACAAGCCTGTTTAGGCCCGCGGGTAGCCCGCCCCGTACCCGTTTAGCCCGCAGGCTAAACGGGCCAGCCCATTTAAGCCCGCATTTAAACGGGCTTATATTTTGTAGCCCAAGACCGCCCATTTAGCGGGCGGGCCGGGCCCGCGGGCTTAAGCACATTTTGACATCCCTACTGGGAAGGAAACTCGCCGATTACCACCTAAACTTGAAAACCACCGCCGTAAAAGACACACAGAAAAGAGTGTCACCGCAGAAGGTCAAAGCTAGGAGGCACTGTCGATAACCCTAATATGAAAATAGGGTGAAATCTCTCATGAAAGAGAGGGGTGATCCCGGTGATCCCTCATGAGGAGGGGTTTGAGAGAAAACTCGACTCTCATGAGAGAGAGTATTTTTTTGGGGGCTAGGTTTTTTTTTTCTTTTTTTTGCAATGTTATAGTCTCTCCAATAATAATGTTCATTAAATGTCTAGCTAGAAATGAGATATTTATAGTAAGATTATGAAATGTGTGTGGATTTTAAAAAAATTACTTGTGTTTAAACTTTAAATTCTATTAATGACTGGCTCATTTTATATACTTTATATTAGGGGTGTACACGGGCCGGGCCGGGTCGGGTTTCTGGTCGGCCCGAGACCCGGCCCGGTANACAGCCTCGGGCCGGGCCGGGTCCGCCGGTTCTGGCCGGGCCGGGCCAGAGTTGTACACCCCTACTTTATATTAAAATCCATTAAACATTTATGGTAAAACCTGAAGGAGATATAGCAAGAAATGCCAATTTTTTATTGGCGTTTTCTCTAATGTTAATTGTTATGGTCCTCCTGCATACAGCATATATACAGTATTCACGGGTTGATTTTCTTTATACTATCTCACGAGGACTCTAAAAGAGTAAAAGCTTTTGGTTTTATTACGTGGCTTCCACTTTCTTTTGAAATTTGTTGTGAGAAACTAAACGCATGACCAAATTAATTAATATTTTAGCTAGTACATCAAAGATTTTTTTTAATTGATTTATTTAAGATAAAGATCTTTGTTATTTTCAACTGAAATCATGGTTTGCTTAGTACATTATTTTTTTTTTGGTAAACTATGATCCATTTGTGTAACGGTCTAGGCGAAGATTAATTTCACTCGGACTTCGGTAGAGAAACATCTAGAACCCTCACAACAATATTGACTCTAAGAATCGTACCTGAGTCCTCTCACCTAGAGTGTAGCTCGCCAAACACTACACCAAACATTTGTTGGTGCTTAGTACATTACATTTAGCTAATAAACAATAGTGTACATGACGTTTAGATTATCTGTGCAGTTAATATAAATTGAGATAACATATTATTTAATCTTTAAATTTATACTGAGTCAACTAATACGTTTTTAATAATCAAAATATATAATTCAATTCTTGAATTATTATAATTGTCAACAATTTAATCTTGAATCAATTTTAAGGAGCAAAAAATAAAAATTTAGAATAAACTTAGTGACTAAAAAATATTAATTTAGTACAAATTCAAAAATAAAAAAATATAAATTTGATTCAAATTCATAGATTAAATAATTAACAATTAAAGTATTTCAAAGATTAAATTGTGTATTTCAATTAGGACTAATTAGTTGACTTGGTATAAATACAAGAATTAAATAATAAGTTTTTTATATAAATTGGGATAATCTATTTTATTTAAATATCAAAATTGTTCATTTTATTATAAATTATTGATTAAGATGATAAAATGTTATTGCAAACTTAAAATTTGTTAGTTAACCTTCACATAAATTCTTTTTATTAATTGAAAATATTTGCTCACATGCTAGAGGAATTAAAGAAAAATAAAATAATGGAATTCTTGTAAAAAATAAATAAATTATCATTTTAATTAATTTTGAATTATAATCTTTCTCGGATCATGTTTACTCATAAGAGGCAGAAAATTAAATGCTTTTCATAATTCTAATTAAGGGTCTGTTTGGGGAACCTTCATCCCATCCAATCCTAATCCAATCTCATCTCATCTTAAGATTAGATGAACAGTACTGGATTGAGTGTTTTTTGAACCTCCATCTCATCTCATCTCATCCACATCATCATCTCATTCACAACATCATCTCATTTTCTCTTACAATTACTAATCTATCCCTACTTACACACCTATAATTACCTATACTTTAATACAAATATAAAAAAGAGAACTAGACAAGATAGTAATTTTACATACCCTCATTTATTACACTTATAATTTTCTCTCTCTATCTATCATTTCTCATCATTTTTTT